>CAUYLG010053275.1:0-122850 GCA_963573385.1 Cacajao melanocephalus | reverse complement strand
AAACAGTGTGGCGATTCCTTAAGGACCTAGAAATAGAAATTCCATTTGACCCAGTAATCCCATTACTGGATATATACCCAAAGGAATAGAAATCGTTCTACTATAAAGACATACGAACACATATGTTTATTGCAGCACTATTTACAATAGCAAAGACTTGGAACCAACCCAAATGCCCACCACTGATAGACTGGTTAAAGAAAATGTGGCACATATACACCATGGAATACTATGCAGCCATAAAAATGAATGAGTTCATGTCCTTTGCAGGGACATAGATGAAGCTGGAAGCCGTCATTCTCAGTAAACTGACACAGGAACAGAAAACCAAAGACTGCATGTTCTCACGAATAATTGAGAGTTGAACAATGATAACACATGGACACAGGGAGGGGAATATCACACACTGGGGCTTGTCGGGAGGTCGGGGCAAAGGGAGGAAGAGCATTTGGACACATACCTAATGCATGTGGGGCTTAAAACCTAGATGACAGGTTGATAGGTGCAGTAAACCATCATGACACATGTATACCTATGTAACAAACCTGCATGTTCTACACATATATCCCAGAACTTAAAGTAAAAAAAAAGAAGAAGAAGAAGAAGAAGAACTGCCTGAGACTAGGTAATTAATAAAGAAAAGAGGTTTAATTGAACCACAGTTCTGCAGGGCTGGGGAAGCCTCAGGAAACTTACAGTCATGGCAGAAGGGAAAGTAAAGATGTCCTTCTTCACATCTTTACATGGCGACAGGAAGAAGTGCAGAGTGAAGTGGGGAAACCCCTTATCAAATCATCAGATCTTGTGAGAACTCACTAGCATGAGAACAGCATGGGGGAATTGCCCCTGTGATCTAATCACCTCCCATGAGGTCCCTTCCCCAACATGTGGGGATTACAATTGGGATTACAATTCAAGATGAGATTTGGGTGGGGACACGGAGCTAGACCACATCAGGGATGAAGATGGAAGGCTACACAATTATTTGTTCTCAAGTGCAAATTTCTAGAGGGTTCATCCCTTCTCATCAAGTGGAAGAGAATTTTTAAAAAATGTGTATTGCTTAAAATATTTATTTACGAATATGTGTGTAGGTGCATTGCTTTTGCCATACCACCAGGCCTAAAAAAGTAAATTACACTTGTTGGGCTCTCTTTCACTGAAGATCTGCCTGCTTCTTCTTTTTTTTTTCTTGAGACAGAGTCTCACTCTGTTGTACAGGCTAGAGTGCGGTGGCACAATTTCAGTTCACTGGAACCTCCATCTCCCAGGTTCAAGCGATTATCCTGCCTCAGCCTCCTGAGTAGCTGGGATTGTAGGTGCGCACCACCACACCTGGCTAAATTTTGTATTTTTAGTAGAGACGGGGTTTTACTATATTGGCCAGGTTGGCCTTAAACTCCTGGCCTCAAGCAGTCTGCCCACCTCGGCCTCCCAAAGTGCTGGGATTACAGGCGTGAGCCACCTGCACCCGGCTCCACCTGCTTCTAAAATTGAATGATAGGAAACCTGGAGTCCCAAGTGGAAGATAAATTCTAGATGACTTATCATTATAATGAAGGTAAAACCTATCATCATTAAAACATCTCTTCTTTAAATATTAACATTAAAAGTCAATAGTGAAAGGAAACATTTCCCTTAAATGCCCTTTAGTGATGTCCCTTGATTCTCATTTTATTCAATTGATATTGGTTGAACAGCTTAGCATGGATGGAGAATCTCTATCCTTTATGCAGATATGGCCTTCCACGAGGACCAAGAAGTGGTATAAGTTTTGCCTATAGTTTAAAAATGCATCATGTTAAAAATTTTTTAGCTATGCTCATCTAAAGCAACCACATAAAAAAGATGTAATTCCATGAGAAGACCTCTATAAAATGACACTATTCACTTTCTAAAGAAGGAAGTCAGGATTTTCTCCATTGAAAATGAAAGGAGGGGGCGGATCCCAAGATGGCTGAATGAGAGACACGCAGTGAGAGACACGCAGAAACCAAGTGGTCTCCACAATTCCAAATGAGGTACCAGGTTCATTTTGTGGGTCTGGTTGGACAGTGGGTATAAATCAAATAGGACAAGTTGAGGCAAGGTGGGGCAGTGCCCCACTCAGGAGGTGCGTGCAACTGATCAGAGGACTGAGGAGTCTCCCCCTCTGGGACTTCGGTTTGGATACAGCACTCCACCCAAGCCCTCTACAACCCACAGAACAGGAGATCATTGCCAGGCTGAAGAGCCTCAGAGAGCTGCCTGAACAGGGCAGACCAGCAACTTTGCTGGTGCGGGGGCTGTCAGCATAGATCTAGGCAGAAGCACTGGCTGACACAAAAGCCAGAAAGCCAACTGGACGGATCTACCTTCCCCTCAGAGGGAAGGGGAACTAAAAACAGGGAAACAGCACATACAGCAGGATGAGTCCCCCCTCACCCTCGACAAAGCCCAGCAGACTGAAAAAAACACTCATGCCAGAGTTTCGCACCTAGAGAGCGACCAGGAACAATCCAGTTCAGCAGGGGGAGAGGCAGCCACCATTGCAGAAGCAGGCCTAACTTTCCTGAGTAAATAAAAGACTCAGCAGCTCCACTGAACCCATGGCAGCCCAGCAGCACCTCCGCAGGCACACAAAGGAAAGGCCGCCTCCCCAAGCAGCTACCTGAGATCAAAACTATATAAATCCAACAAGATGGGAAGAAACTAGTGCAAGAAGAATGAAACCATCAAAAATCAGAATGCTTCTCCTCCACCACGAGATCACAACTCCTCACCAGCAAGGGAACAAAGCTTGACGGAGAATGAATTTGATGAACTGACAGAAGCAGGTTTCAGAAGGTGGATAATAACAAACTTCTCTGAGTTAAAGGAACATGTTTTAACCCAACACAAAGAAACTAAAAACCTTGAAAAAAGGTTAGATGAAATGCTAACTAGAATAACTAGCTTAGAGAAAAACATAAACGACTTGATGGAGCTGAAAAACACAGCACAAGAACTTCGAGAAGCATATACAAGTTTCAATAGCCAAATAGATCAAGCAGAAGAAAGGATATCAGAGATTGAAGATCAACTCAATGAAACAAAATGAGATGGCAAGAAAAGAGAATAAAGAGTGAAAAGAAATGAACAAAGCCTCCAAGAAATATGGGATTATGTGAAAAGACCTAATCTGCACTTGATTGGTATACCAGAAGATGACGGGGATAATGAATCCAAGCTGGAAAACACTCTTCAGGATATTATCCAGGAGAACTTCCCCAACCTTGCAAGGCAGGCCAACATTCAAATACAGGAAATACAGACAACACCACAATGATACTCCCCTAGAAGAGCAACCCCAAGGCACATAATTGTCAGATTCACCAGGGTTGAAATGAAGGAAAAAATACTAAAGGCAGCCAGAAAGGTCAGGTCACTCACAAGGGGAAGCACATCAGACTCACAGTGGATCTCTCAGCAGAAACCCTAAAAGCCAGAAGAAAGTGGGGGCCAATATGCAATATCCTTAAAGAAAAGAACTTTCAACCTAGAATTTCACACCCAGCCAAATTAAGCTTCATAAGCGAAGGAGAAATAAAATCCTTTACAGAAAAGCAATTGCTGAGAGATTTTGTCACTACCAGACCTGCCCTACAGGAGCTCCTGAGGGAAGCACTAAACACAGAAAGGAAAAAGCAGTACCAGCCACTGCAAAAAAGAACCAAATGGTAAAGACCAATGAGGAAATTAAGATATTATGCCAAAACACACACACGGCAAAAAAAAAAAGTTATGTATTAAAATTAAAAAACCAAATTCAAATAAAAAAAAAAAAAAAAAAAAAAAAGTGGGGGTTGCAATCCTAGTCTCTGACAAAGCAGACTTTAAACCAACAAAATAAAAAAAGACAAGCCTATTACATAATGGTAAAGGGAACAATTAAACAAGAGCTAACTATTCTACATATATATGCACCCAATACAGGAGCACCCAGATTCATAAAACAAGTTCTTAGAGACCTAGAAAGAGACTTAGACTTCCATACAATAATAGTGGTAGACGTTAACACCCTGACTGTCAGTATTAGATCAACGAGACAGAAAAAATATTCAGGACTTGAACTCAGCTCTGGATCAAGTGGACCTAGTAGATGTCTACAGAACTCTCTACCCCAAATCAACAGAATATATATTTTTCTCAGTGCCACATGGTACTTATTCTAAAATCAACCACTTAATTGGAAGTAAAATGCTCCTCAGCAAATGCAAAAGAACTGAAATAACAACAAACAGTCTCTCAGACCACAGTGCAATCAAATTAGAACTCAGCATAAAGAAACTCACTCAAAACCACACGATTTCATGGATATTGAACAAACTGCTCCTGAATGACTCCTAGGTAAATAATGACATTAAGGCAAAAATCAAGAAATTATTTGAAACCAGTGAGGACAAAGAGACAATGTACCAGAATCTCTGGGGTACAGCTAAAGCAAAGTTAAGAGGGAAATTTATAGCAATAAATGCCCACATCAGAAAGCTAGAAAGATCTCTAATCCACACCCTAACATCACAATTAAAAGAGCTAGAGAGGCAAGAGCAAACTAATCGAAAAGCTAGCAGAAGACAACTAGGATCAGGGAAGAATTGAAGGAGACAGACACACAAAAAACCATCCTAAAAAATCAACAAATCCAGGAGCTTTTTTTTTGAAAAAATTAACAAAATAGATAGATCACTATCAAGACTAATAAAGAAGAAGAGAGAAGAATCGAATAGACACAATAAAAAAATTATAAAGGGGATATCACCACTGACCCCACAGAAATACAAACTACCATCAGAAAATACTCTAAACACCTCTATGCAAGTAAACTAGAATATCTAAAAGAAATGGATAAATTCCTAGATGCATACATCTACCAAGAGTAAACTAGGAAGAAGTCAAACCCCTGAATAGACCAATAACAAGTTCTGAAATTGAGGCAATAATTAACAGCCTACTAACCAAAAAAAAAAAAAAAAAAAAAAAAAGCCCAGGACTAGATGGATTCACAGTTGCAGAAATGCAAAGAGGAGCTGATACCATTCCTTCTGAAACTATCCCAAATAATTGAAAAGAAGGGACTCCTCCCTAACTCATTTTATGAAGCCAGCACCATACTGACCAAAACTGGGAAGAGGCACAAGAAAAAAAGAAAACTTCAGGCTAACACCTCTGATGAACATCAACGCAGAAATCCTCAATAAAATACTGGCAAACTAAATCCAACAGCACGTCAAAAAACTTATCCACCACGATCAAGTCAGCTTTATCTCTCGGATGCAAGGCTGGTTCAATATATACAACTCAATAAATATAATCCATCACATAAACAGAACCAAAGACAAAAACCACATGATTATCTCAATAGATGCAGAAAAGGCCTTTGATAAAATTCAACATCACTTCATGTTAAAAACTCTCAACAAACTAGGTATTGATGGAACATATCTCAGAATAATAAGAACTACTTATGACAAACCCACAGCCAGTATCATACTGAATGGGCAAAAGCCGGAAGCATTCCCTTTGAAAACCAGCACAAGACAAGAATGCCCCCTCACCACTCCTATTCAGCACAGTATTGGAAGTTCTGGCCAGCGCAATCAGGCAAAAGAAAGAAATAAAGGTATTCAAATAGGAAGACAGGAAGTCAAGTTGTCTCTGTTTGCAGATGAAATGATTTTATTTTAGAAAACCCCATCATCTCAGCCCAAAAACTTCTTGAACTGATAAACAACTTTAGCAAAGACTCAGGATACAAAATCAATGTGCAAAAATCACACAAGCATTCCTTTACACCAACAATAGGCAAGCAGAGAGCCAAATCATGAATTCCCATTCACAATCACTACAAAGAGAATAAAATACCTAGGAATACAGCTAACAAGGGATGTGAAGGACATCTTCAAGGAGAACTCCAAATCATGGCTGAAGGAAATAAGACAGGACACAAACAAATGGAAAAACATTCCATCCTCATGGATAGGAACAATCACTACCATGAAAATGGCCATACTACCCAAGTAATTTATACATTCAGTGCTATTCCCATCAAACTACCATTGACATTCTTCACAGAATTAGAAAAAAAACTATTTTAAATTTCATATGGAATTAAAGAAGATCCCATATAGCCAAGACAGTCCTAAGCAAAAAGAACAAAGCTGGAGGCATCACACTACCTGACTTCAAACTATACTGTGAGGCTACAGTAACCAAACCAGCATGGTACTGTTACCAAAACAGACATACAGACCAATAAGCAGAACAGAGGCCTCAGAAATAACCCTACACATCTACAACCATCTGATCATTGACAAACCTTTCAGAAACAAGCAATGGGGAAAGAATTCCTTATTTAATAAATGGTGCTGGGAAAACTGGCTAGCCATATGCAGAAAACTGAAATTGGACCCCTTCCTTAAACCTTACACAAAAATTAACTCAAGATGGATTAAAGACTAAAATGTAAAACCCAAAACCACAAAAATCCTAGAAGAAAACCTAGGCAATACCATTCAGGACACATGCATGGGCAAAGACTTCATGACAAAAACACTGAAAGCAATTGCAAGAAAAGCCAAAACTGACAAATGAGATCGAATTAAACTAAAGAGCTTCTGCACAACAAAAGAAACTACCATCAGAGTGAACAGGCAACCTACAGAATGGGAGAAAATTTTTGCAATTTACCCATCTGACAAAGGTCTAATATCCAGAATTTATAAGGAACTTAAACATATTTGCAAGAAAAAAAAACCCATCAAAAAGTGGGTAAAGGATATGAACAGACACTTCGCAAAAGACATTTACATGGCCAACAAACATATGAAAAAAAGCTTAACATCACTGATCATCAGAGAAATGTAAATCAAAACCACAATGACATACCATCTCACACCAGTCAGAATGGCTATTATTAAAAAGTCAAAAAGTCAGGAAACAATAGATGCTGGCAAGGCTGTGGAGAAATAGGAACACTTTTACACTGTTGTTGGGAGGGTAAATTAGTTCAACCATCATGGAAGACAGTATAACGATTCCTCAAGGATCTAGAACCAGGAATACCATCTGACCCAGCAAACCCATTACTGGGTATATAACCAAAGGAATATAAATCATTCTACTATAAAGACACATGCAGAAACATATGTTTATTGCAGTACTATTTACAATAGCAAAGACATGGAACCAACCCAAATGCTCATCAATGATAGACTGGATAAAGAAAATGTGGTACATATACATCATGGAATACTATGTGACCTTTGCAGAGGACATGAGATCACATCCTTTGCAGGGACATGGATGAAGCTGGAAGCCATCATTCTAAGCAAACTAACACAGGAACAAAAAACCAAACACCACATGTTCTCACTCATAAGTGGGAGTTGAACACTGAGAACACATGGACACAGAGAGGCGAACAGCATACACCAGGACCTGTTGGGGGATGGAGGGTGAGGGGAGGGAACTTAGGCTGGGTCAATAGGTGCAGCAAACCACCATGCCATATGTATATCTATATAACACACCTGTACATTCTGCACATGTAACCTGTTATCTTTCAGAAGAAATTAAAAAACAAAAATTTGAGCACCTACTGTGTGCAAAGAACTCTGACAAGAGCCTTTGGAGCAAGAGAGCTCTGCTTTCCCCACGAAAAAAAAAAAAAAAAGAAACCATCTGGCCCAAAATGTCAATAGTGCCAAGGCTGTGAAATTCTGTGCTAGAAGAGAAACTTCAAACAAAAGATGAATAGAGAAACGACAAGATAACTGATAGTGAGCTGCAAAGCTACATACTGTGAGCATTACTACAGAGCAGATTGTAAATATAGAATATTATAGGAATGCAGAAATGATGATGTAGAAATCATATAACAAAAATTGGGAGAGAAAGTAAGAGAGGAAATTGTGGCAGTAGTACAGGTAAGTTGAGTTACACATCTTTAATAGCCATAGGTCAAAAAATAATAGTTCAACATCATAAATCAAGTTATAGACTAGGTATATGTGTACAGTATAAATGTTGACACTAAAACTGCAATTAACTAAAATCAGATGGAAGAGGAGATGGAGAAGGGAAAAAAATAAAAAAATATGCTAATTTTATTGCTCATAATAAGGAGGGGCTAGAAACCATATACAGAAATAGAGGATTAAGTATTATATAAAGTTATAGTTATATAGTGGCTCATCTTTACCTCATAGCACTTATCCCAGGGTAATTTTGCATTTACTTATATGATTGATTGGTTACAATCACTGTCCCACCAGGGGTAACTAATGAAGGTAACTGGTAAGGTCTGTTTTTGTTCACTATATATATTCAGTCCTCGTTATTTGCAGTAGTTCTGTTCTGCAGGCAATGAATTACCCATTACTGAACCATTTCTCCTAGGAGAAATATGGGGTTAGGTTCCTGAAAACCTCTGGTTTCAACATTTTCAACAACTGATCAACACATAATTTTGTTTTATATGTGTTTCTATTTAAGGACACTTTTATACAGTTGATTCATTAACACTGAACTTAGGGCCAACAACACTGTACTCACGCCTGAAGGAAGTCTATCTAGCACATATCTTGTTCTCTGTAAGGCTCATCACAGTCTTCTCCTGCCTGGGAAACCTATGCTTGGGGCCCACAGTGAAATTACTAAGCAAAAGCACAAACAGTGAAGAAACAAAGCTCTGAATAGACAGGGAAAACAGTACCTGTTTACAATATGAGAGCTGAAACAAGAAGGCAGAGGCAGCCGTGTTCCAACTCAGCTGGGGGCATGTGTGTTGTATGACTCAAATTTTTCAAGGCTCTGCACATATCCACACATGACTGAGAAACCCCTATGAGTACCGATTCTGGGGTTCCAAGTAAAGTTTATCAGTGAGGTAAACTTGAATCTACTAAGTCCACCAGTGAGTATCAACAACTGTACTTGTAGAATTGAATTGGATGTTATCATCTGACAACAAACATTTGTAAGTTATTAGTGAGTGTTATTTCTTGTGATTCTGGGCTGTGCAAGTCAAGGAATTTCTATGAAAAATACATAAATGTTAATACACATATCTGATTAATACACATACCTGTACGAGTTTTTTTTTTATGTAAAGTCGGCTTAGTGAATTTTGGAGGTAAGGGTCTTCGAAGAAGTAGAGGGGGCTTTTTCATTTTCATGAATAATAAGTGTTGTTTTTCATAATCCTTGGTTTAAGTGAGAATTGAAAAGGTTTTGAATATGTTTGAATTGTTGCTGAAAAATAATTAGAATTTAGAGTACATCTTAATGAAAATTGTTCTGTACCAATACTTTACTGATTCCAAGCAGAATTCCTTTATGGAAAAAAAGGGTAAGAAAACAATTCTTTAAAACTTCTATTAATAGAAAGAATCCAGTTAAAATTTAGGCATATAAGTAAACATAGAATTTTAAAAATATGTGTATTACTATCCAGGATCATTCTACAATTTTCCATGTTAGTACAAAGTTCAACTTGCCAATGCTATTTCCTCCAGTAAATACTGATTTTTCAGAATAGTCGAAATGACATTTTTTTTTTCTCTCCCTTCAAAATGTTATCACTATAAATGTAGAAAGAGAATCTGGTCAGAAATCTGTAGAAGATCCCTTCATTACATAAGCTTCTGAAGACCCACCATATCTAACCATTCACATACAAGTTTTCTTTCTATAATGGTTTTTCAACCACTGTGCTTGAGCCAAAACCACTCAATCCTAAAATAAGACGGGTTTCACTAGAATGAAATTTCCCAGGACTGCTGGATCCCAACTCATACTGTTTAGAAATGATGTGAGAAGATGCACCCCCAAAAATGTGCGTTTAGTTTGCAGGGCAACATCAAAAGTGCCTGGCACGGCACAATTCCATTGAACACCCTGGAACTGCACAAATGGGCCGTTTACCGCCAAAAGATAACTGCACACAAGCGCTCAAGGTGTACTCCATGGTCGTACGTTCCACTCGATGCTGGAAATCTCCCTTCCGTAGTATCCAAAGAAGTGTCTGGAAGTGCTGGACCCTCACACTACCCTTTACAAAAACAGCCGCTTCCCAAACCAACCGGCTTTTCGTCTCCTGTCTCTTTTTCCTGGGAATTTAGGCAGAGAGATAAAGGTCCCGCGAGGTCGCTGGTCTTCCTGTAGGAGGCTGCTCCTGAGGAAGCATCAGGGAGCCCCACCCTCTAGGAGGCCAATGAGACACACCGGGAGACACACCTCACCCGGGTCCGCGGAGCCGCCCTGCCACCGGACGCGCAGGCGCGGGGGCGAGACAGGCGGGGCGCGGGGCGCCGGGAGGGGCCGACCCCGCCCACTGCGCCGCGCGCGCGGAGCTCTCTCGCCTTCCTCCGCCGCGCTGTGGACTGTAGGGGAGGCTGCGGGCCGTGGGGGCCGGAGGAGAAGCCGGCTCCACGTGCAGCTGCTGTACGGAACGCCGTGGTGACAATTGTTATTACTATTCTTATGCTTAATGGCAGTGACCATTATTATTTATTATTTACTTCTCTCGATTACACGATGCTTATCTTGGGTGTCTAGAATCTGGGTTGCCATTCTTTAATGCTTCACTTTAGCGCAGCCGGGTCCCGGGGCTAATTTTGCAGTGCTCTCGTAAAGCGAGCATTCGGTTTTCTTTCTCTTCCTTTCATGCACCTTTTGTCTTTCTGATCCTTTAAAGTTTCCTGGCTGAGGCTGGATTGTGTAGAAATAAGGGCATTAGGGATCCTAGCGGGCTGTGAAACAAACCCATTTCTCACTGTCATAGTCGTCTGTTCTGGTTATCATATTGTGACGTGTCGCCTCTGTCATGGTGTTGATGAACCTGTGTGTTCAGTGATAGATAGTGGTGTGTTTGCAAAAATGTGTGTGTTTCTCTGGAGATTTGAGGGGGAAAGAGCAGTAGAAAGAACTCGTCTGATAGATGTGGAAATCCCAACTCAGAAAGTAAACTAGTTAAAGCTTCCTTCCAGGTTTGGTTTTTTTTCAAAGTACAAGTGCAGGAACTTTGTAAGAGGCGTTGGAAAATGAGAGACTCGGTATAAATCTTTCTAGCTTTGGGGATCTTTCAAAATTCACACCATAACCATGTCGTCCTTTTTCTCCTTAGTAGCAAACATATTTTAAAACAATCAGGAAAATGAGAGACTCGGTATAAATCTTTCTAGCTTTGGGGATCTTTCAAAATTCACACCATAACCATGTCTTCCTTTTTCTCCTTAGTAGCGAACGTTATTTTAAAACAATCAATGAAAAAAGTAGAAAAGTTTAAACAAAAAGCAATCAGACTCTGGAAAATATTATGCAACTTGTTTTCCTTTATAGTACTAGTGGGCTGTTTCTTTTCCTTGTAAGATTACTGTGTCCCAATTATACTGCTGCCCCAGACCGTGAATTTATTTCCACTTTTGCTGTGTCTACGCCATAGATTCATTAGTTTCTCAGAAATACAAAGCTGAGAACAAAAGGCAGATCTGATGGCTAAGGTTAGTCTCAAGGAATATATACTGTGCATATTTTGTAAATGTGAAAAAATGTTTATATTATTAAGCATAAAAAAACGTCAGTGTATAAATTGAGTCAGGTACCTACGCTCTTCAAGTTCGTTGGAACCATGAGAACTACTGGAATTCAGTTTTACTGACTGACGTTTGGCCTTTAAACTTTATGCTTAGTTTTGCATAGTCGAAAGTAAGCCTTCTGAATGCTTTTTGAAAAAAATGCTTTGTCACACGTGGAATCTGCAGGCATCCAGGTTTCATTCCTTGCAGATTTTTTGTAGCAAGTATGAGACTTAAATCTAGGGTGGTTTAATATGTAATCTCCTTAGGTGTGAACGTTTTGTCTTCTACTGCTTACTATTTCTACCACTTAGCACCAAACATTTAGGCAAATGAGATAGTTATTACGAAAATTAAATTCTTGGCTTGGTATGTTATTTATATATATATATGTTATTCTAACACATCTGACGTGCTTTGTCTATGGAAATCACATATCGGTGTGGGATGGGTTTAGACAGCACAAATGAAATTCAATTTAGATTATTTTATATTTCTTATATTCTTGAAAATATTACCCTCTCAGTTTTCTTTCTTTTTTTGTAAAATAATGATGTGTTTTGAAATAATGAATAGCTCCCTCTTTGATTTTAAGGGTCTGCTTTTTCTGATGTACGTACAGTCAGCCTTTTTATTTGTTCCATCTGTTTTGCAGTTTGGCAGAACCTTATGAAGAAGCTTCCCAAACTGAACCACAGTGCTTTCACTCTATTAGCAAATTGTACTAAAGATGCCAGGGTAATGATGAGTGCCAAGGTTATAGACATCCTGCGTTTTTTTAATGTTGCTAAAATGAGATAAAAGCCTTATGCAAAAGCAACCTCAGGCACCCCGCAGGTAATGCTATTGATTTCCCTAATATGTAGGAAATACTTGGGGAACCTTAGATTTGCTGTTGGTTCTGTTGAAATGATGTAAAAAGTATTGCTAGACATCTTCATTATTTTCCATCGACCTGTCTCTTATTTGTTTATTTACCTTTAAAATAGGACAGAGTTTTACTAAACAGTTTGGCCATTGTAGTTTTAACCTAATGTTTTCCCTTATGCAAATAATGGAGTAATTTGTGTTTTTATGTTCTTATTAGTTTTTTAAAGTACTGTTAAAAAATGAATAGTTATTTTTGAGCACATATTCATTCAACTGTTGAATCCCCAGAGTAACCCAGGGCACTAAAATGCTTTTGAGAAAGAGGTGTTTTCTTGGTCTGAATTTACCTGTATATATTAATTGTATGTACAGGGAAATTTCTTCACTAGTCACAGTGGCTTAAATGTACCCATTTATTTCATGTGTTTTTGTTTTCATGCTGTTGCCTAGAGAATAGTTTTATATTTTCTCAAATGTGAATAAAGATATTTTGAAGAAGCTGCTACTCTTTTTATCCCACATCTCACTGTAAAGACAAAAACTTCATTTCTGGTTTTCATTATTTTAAGCCAATTATTTCCTTTTGTCTTTCAAGATGATAGTTATTTTCTTTGTTTGAACTGGAGATCCTGGGATTACTTTTTTAAAAATTACCGATAAGGAAATGTCATGCAACCTTTATCATGGAATTTAAAAAAATATCCAAACACAAGGAAAGGACAATGTCTGTTTTTAAAAGTGCATTCATGAATTTAGTCATTCATTCCAGAATCATTTATTAGAAAGCTACTATGCATAGGTTACTTCACTAGGTGCTAAACTTTAAACTTTATTAAAACGACTTATAATGATTCATTTGAGGCTTTATAATTTAGACATTGAAATAAAATTTTAAATCCTTTCCAAAGACTCCACTTATCTGCATTATAACTACTTGAGAGTTTTTTTTTTTTTAACTTTAAGTCTTTTGTTATATTGCTTTGGTAGAATAGTGTTGTTTATTCATGCTCCTCTGATTCTCAGAAACAATTTTGGGGTTTTGTTTTTAGCTGCAGGGATTATTTTAGTCTGTCTGCTACCAATTAATATTAGATATTTGTGTATATTGTATGATTGTGTCCTTCACCAGAAAAAGTTCAATGATATTTTATTTCCTTAATATTAAGCACTTAAGCATGAGCAATGTTCATTACTATGTGGAAGGCACTGTTTTAAACGTTGATGTTGTTTTAGCTTCACAATTATCACATCAATTGAGGATGCTGGCATCTGCATCAAATTTCAAGCACAGGAAGTATAGCACAGTTCAACTCAGCTGGGTTCAGATCATCTAGCTGCCACTTGTCAGCTCTGTGCCCTTGGACCAGCTGCTTAACCTAAGCCCCAGGATTTCCTCATTTGTAAAACTGGGTTAAAATGATATTTACCAAAGGGCCTTGTGAGGTGTTAAAGAGATAATCTGTGTCAGGGGCTTAGTTCTCTGCCAGCCACAGAGTCAGTGTGCAGTAGATGTTGTTAGAAAATTTAAAATGAAACAAGCAGCCAAGTTTTCCAATGTCCACACCCCTGCTTTCTGTGATGATAGTTTATGTTAATTGAAATATTGGCGGGCTATTCATCCTGGGCATGTATCCACAAAATTTATCCACAAAATGTCACACTTAATTTTCCTAATGTCTCCAAATGTTGGCAATTCTAGTTTGCACTTCTCAGATTGTGGCACAAATGCTGTGCTCTAGACAGTGTCCTACATTCTGTCACTGGTCTTTATACTCCTCTGGGCAGCACAGGAGCAGTGGGACAGCTCGTGCCCGAAAGAGTCCTGGTACAGTGATGTAAGGAGACCTTGACTCTCCCCCACGTGAGTTGGGTCTGCGAGCTGCTGTCACCACTGATTGAGCTGGGCTGAATCCATGATGAATTTCAACCGGTAACCCAAGGAAGAAAGCCTCTTTGTTCTCAGCATCTTCCAGGCCACTTGGTGTGCCTAACTAAGGTGAAAAGGGGCTACAATGTGAAGCTCCTTTGAATGGCTGGAGGGAAAGATCCTAAATGCACATGATCTTTCTTAGTTTTTTTTCTAATGTGCACACTCGACTTTGGTAGATGAGTCTACTGAGTTCCTGTTCTGGCTGGGATTTAGTCCTAAACTTAGGAGGAACATGTACCCGATCAATAGTGTCTGAGCTGCATGCCCTCTCTTCAGCCCCCAGCAAACACCTGTAGCAATTAGAACTCCAAGTGAGAAAAACGTTTTGTAATGACGTATTCTTCATTCTAATGTCAACTTACGACCTTAAACAGTAGATACGATTTGCTTTTCAAACCTAGCATTCTGCTTATGCCTACTGCCCTATTGAGTATATGTTTGATTCGTAAGTGTATGAGGCTAAAAGTTGCATATGGGAGTAAGGGCAAGACACGGAAGGGTGAATTGTATTCTGTGTGTTGAGTGTTGATAAAGAACTTGAATTTCTTATACCAGAACTAGACAACTAGAAGTGTAACTTATATTTCAGTATCACATAGTTTAGTATGCTGTTGAGAGTTCTGCTGCATTTCCAACATTTGTAATCTCCACTTTATAATATATTTTGATGCCAACTTTTATCAGGGTTGAATTAAAATTTCAGGACATTGCTTCTCTCTCCACCCTGCCCCAGGTAGGAGAAAATTTCTTCATTTCCTTTGCCAGGTTTTCCAGATGAGGTAATACCCAGCCAAGGAAGATAATATGATGTCCAGCTCTGTTCAGAAGCCATGGGGAAGACAGTTTGTGGGGCTTTATTCTTCTCTCCACTGCAATTCCAAGAAAGCAACTATGCTTATATGAGTTTGACATACTAGGCTCTGCTTTTTGAAGAAAAGGTTCTATGGCTGCAAGAGATTGCATGCAAACCACCAAACCAGATGGTTTTAGGTGTTTTCAGCCTTGAGACAGTCTATGTTTCTGCTTCCTATTGGATGATACCTTGCCCTGGAAAGGTTTCTCATGGAAAACTTGCGTGGCTATTGCTGGGGTACCTTCCTTGTGCCCAGAAACTACACACACACCAACACTTCCAAAACCATCTGAATCAGGCCCAGCAGAGGCTCTGAGTCACCGCTGCTCTCCATGGGAGCAAAGGAAGCCAGGACATTCCTTTCTTCCCAACTTCCTACTTTACTCCCAGACTCACAGCATTAGAAGAGATTGCTTCCAGAGGATTTGTAACTTGGTGTATCACTTTACCCACATGTTCCTACTCAGGAAAAGCAAAAGCAAAGCACCTCACCCTGTACACTCACTCACTGAGGACATTGGCAGTACATGGTTGTGAGACACTTGATGTCCCCAGTGAAGGTAAAAAGAAGACAGCACTAATGGGGTCAGTGATGACACCAGCTTGCTGAAAGGAGTTAAAGTGATAGACCACAGGGGTTGAAAATGGAACCATGAGTGTGACAAATCCGGTTTGGCACCGTTTGCTTAATAGAAATCAGTTAGATAAAAACCAGAAGGGCTGGTTTTGCTAATCTTGTACTGTGCACCGTAAGACGAGCTGTGATGACTTGGAATGGCTATGATTGTTAGACCCATACCAGAGGACTAGATTAGCTGGCCTAGTATATTTCTTTTTTTTTTTTTTTTTTTTTGCAACAGAGTCTCTGCTCTGTCGCCAGGGTGGAGTGCAGTGGCACGATCTTGGCTCACTGCAACCTCCACCGCCTGGGTTCAAGCAATTCTCCTGCCTCAGCTTCCCGAAGTAGCTGGGACTACAGGCACACGCCACCACGTCCAGCTATTTGTATTTTAGTAGAGACGAGGTTTCACCATGTTGGCCAGGATGGTCTCGATCTCTTGACCTTTTGATCCACCCTCCTCAGCCTCCCAAAGTGCTGGGATTACAGGCGTGAGCCACTGTACCCAGCCTGCCTAGTATATTTCTTAATAAATATATTTATGTTTCATGCTTACTTTCATGGGGCAAAGAGTCAAAGAAAAATGTTTTCTGTGAGCTGTAAAAGTATTAAATCATTGAGGGTTTTAAGAGCTTCTTACAGTCATGGAGATGAGGATTTTAAAGGCCAGAACTTCCTGAATGAGTTGCTGATATGTTCTGGCTAAAGGATTAAGGAACCCCAGAAGGGAATGGCCTTAGCCAGAATGGAAGGCCCTTATCTCCTGCTTGACCTCTCGACATCCCTCAGATGACCTCTGCCCTTCAGAAACATCTGCACAAAGATTAACCGGCACCCTTCTTCCTGGTACTTTATAGCACCTCTCTCAAGTAGAAGGGACAGACTTGATGGAACGGGGTGAAGCACAGGAAGTGGGTACCCTCCGGGGAGGTCACACAGCCATAGTCAGAGGTAAGATCAAGATCTTGTCTTCTGAAACTAGTAAAATGCTCTTTATAGCGAT
Organism: Cacajao melanocephalus; assembly: GCA_963573385.1. Taxonomy (NCBI): domain Eukaryota; kingdom Metazoa; phylum Chordata; class Mammalia; order Primates; family Pitheciidae; genus Cacajao; species Cacajao melanocephalus. Next base: position 105,978 of record CAUYLG010053275.1, on the reverse strand, counting down.
TTTATACTGTTTGTTTTGGGTGTTTTAGAGATAGGGTCTTGCTCTATCCCCCAGGCTGGAATGCAGTGGCACAATCATAGCTTACTGCAGTCTCCAACTCCCAGGCTCAGGCGGTCCTCCCACCTCAGCCTCCTGAGTAGCTGGAACTACAAGCGCCCACCACTGTGCCTAGCTAACTTTTAAAACTTTTTTGTAGAGCAGAGTCTCACCGTGTTGCCCAGGCTGGTCTCAGACTCCTGCTGAAGAGATCCTCCCACCTCAGACTCCCAAAGCACTGGGATTACAGGTATGAGCCACCATGCTCGACCTTGTATGTTGTCTTTTGAGAAATCCTTATTCAAGTCCTTTGCCCATTTTTTAGTAAGGTTATTTGTTTACTTGTTATGAGTAGTTTGAGTTCCTTATATATTTTGGATGTTAGCCCCTTATCCAGTATATGTTTTGCAGATATTTTCTTCCAGTCTATGGGTGGTCACTTCACTCTATTAATTGTTTCCTTTGCAGTACAGAAGAAAACAGCATCTTATTGTACTTAGTATTTGATTATTAATGAGTTTAAACATTTTTCATATGTTTATTACTGAGTGTGTTCTGTTGTGAATGGCTTATCCCAGTCTCTTGTCCATTTTTACATGGTAGTATTTTTTGTTCCCCCAATGATCTTTTTTTTTTTGAGGCAGGTCTTGCTCTGTTGCCCAGGGTAGAATGCAGTAGGATGATCATAGCTCACTGCAGCCTTGACCTCCTGGGCTCAAGCAGTCTTCCCACCTCAGCCTCCTGAGTAGCTGGTACTACAGGCACATGCTACCACACTCAGCTAATTTTTAAAAAAATTTTTTGTAGACATGGGGTTTTGACATGTTGCCCAGGCTGGTCTCAACCTCCTGGACTAGAGCAACCTGCCTGCCCCAGCCTCCCAAAGTACTGGGATTACAGGCATGAGCCACCATGCCTAGCCCCTGTATGATTTTTAAGAGATCCCTAATGATTGTTAAGAAATATTATAGATACATAATATACCCAGTTTGCCTACTGAGGCTATGTAAAATGAGATATGTAGTGGTTACATATGTGGACCCTAAAGTCAGATAGACCTGGTTTGATTATTGACATCACCATTTACCAATTATATGACTTTGGTCAAGTTAATTCTTCAAGTCTTAATTTCCACATTTGTAATATTGAGGCAATAATGGCATCTACCCCAAACAGAGTTGTGAAAATTAAATGAGAACATCCTCAGAATGCTTCAGCACAGTTCCTGGATTACGGAAGATGCTCAATAAATGTCAACTACGATTTTTTCTCAATGATAATTCAAAAGCTGATACTATAAAGGAAGTACCATACTCACTACTATTACTACTATAATTACATATAAGTGATGTGTTGCTAAATTACACTAAAATGGTTTTGGTGCTCTTTACAGACACACACATATACATACATACATATATATATAATGTGAACAAAGTCATTTTACATTCAAGCGTGTATAGTTTGTTTAATTAGTTAAAAATCAGTTCGAGGACTTTCAGTCTGTGTGACCACCAGTGCTGATGTGGATGGCCTCCTGTTCACCCAAAATACATAGGAATGCCAGGTAAAATATGTAGCTGAGATGAACAGAACAGGAAATCCCTGATGTTGGGAGAAAAAACTAAATATCAGTGAAATGAGCTGGAGATGAAGTCATGGTGGTCCGTGGGGGTGTCTGATTTTTTAGGGGTACAGAACTGGGATTGTCCTACCTACATGGGAAGTGGAGATGAACTCCCTAGTCTGCAGCAAGCAGAGAACTGAAATAAAATACCCTGCATAAATCTGAATGCCTCAAAATTGAGACCCTTTCTCTGAAACAGGGACTAGAGAATCCATACTCTGGCCTGCAACAGATCGAGGAAGCTGACCCTAGGCTAGACAAACAATATATTAATACTGGACAAAGTAGACTCTAATGGGCCTATTTCTTAAGGATACAAAGAAATGATTCATTAAGATGACATGCCAGCATATGACTGTCTGCACTCAACAACATAGCTTCTAAATATTAGAAACAACAATTGACAAAATGACAAGGAGCTATTGATAAGTCTACCTCTAAAATGAGAACTTTTTTTTTAAAGTACGTGTCTCTTAGAAAGTAAAAGCTCAAGCAAAGAAAAGATTGCTAAGGCTATGGGAGATTTAAAAAACCCAATTAATGTGCTTGATCTGATCGATATACAGTACACTTGAAATATTTACCAAGATTGGCCACTAAGGAAATCTTAACAAATTCTAAAGGGATGCCTAATAGCTATTCCAGTTTGACTAGAGAAGAAGTTGGGTAGGTCAGGCTAGAAATGTAAGTCTGTGAGGAACTTAAATATTAGGATATTGACAGGCAGTTGGGAGCTACTGGAAGATCTGGAACAGGGAAGCTACAGGATCTGCATTAAGAGAAGAATCTGGAATTGAGTCCAAGTTATACTCTTAATTTTCAAGGGTAAATGAGGAAAGATCCAGCTCTGACTGAATTATGAGTTTATGCAAAGTGAAGGCCAAATGACATCACTGAGGTAGCAGTAGTTCAAAGAAAGCAAAGTAGAGGAATTGAACTGCTGCAGAATGCATGGTAGGTAACAGGGCAGTGAATGCAGGCCACCCTGGGCCTTGGGGGTCCGTACCATGCTCACAGGGCAAAGCACGAATTTAATTCCAGAAAGTCACCACTAACCTCATTCAAAATCTTAGTGTGATTTTTCCTGTGTGTTTTGAACTTAATTTTAGGCTTATTTTGGATTTATAGTTATGCTCTAACTGTACTAGCAGCTTACCCCAAGTGTGCTGTTTGCTTATGCATTAGAAATAGGTAAAGACAACTCTGGAAGTCTTGGACAATTTTTTCATGTGTTTATTCATGCTAGAGAAGTTCTAGTCTAGTTAATTCTCCTCACTCTACAGATATGGAAAATTAAGCACAGACAGGTGACTAATCATTCATTATAGTAATAAAAATGATTAAATATGAGTACTAGCACTTTTAGAACATATGCCATGTGTCAGTCATTATACTAAGTACTCCCCATGCATTTCCTCATTTGTGCCTCACAACTATGCTGTGATATAAGTACTACTTACTTTTCCTGTTTCCTAAGAAGGAAACTGAGGCTTAGAGAGATTAAAAAGACCATAAACCCAGGACTAGATTTGGGACCCAGGCCTTTGCACTTTGCTATCCCAGCTTGACTTGGCCAGACAAGTTGCAACCCAGTCAAATTTAGATTCAAGATCTCTTGTCTTGTGTTCTAGTGTATTTCCCATCTCACCTCAGGCCTCTATTCTCTACATTTCTTTGACAGTATACAGCTAAAGCCACAGAGTAGTTTTAGATCTTATTTTAAGAAAAATGCTTAGGCACATCTCCTATATCAGAAGTTCAGAATAATTAATCATATTCCTGCTTTCTGACTTTTCAGAGTTCTGGGATGTTTTAATTAGATACTCGACATATTTTTAATTTTTTCTATCACCTGTAGCATACACCAGGTGTTCAGGTTTTGGTCTAGATATTGGTTCAGTAAGAATTTGTTGGATGCATTAGTGAAAATCTAGAACCGCCTTACTTATGGACATGTTAGATTTCAGAAGGCTATTTTCCAATACATTTGTGTATCAATCCTTAGTGATTAAAATAGATTTAAGGAGTATTTCTCAGAAATCCCCAGAAGCATTTCCACTAAAGATGGGTATAGAAGATAGTCCTGTGAAATCAGGTCTGTTTTCCTCCTTTGAGATCATATGCAATCTATCAGACATTCTTTCTATTAATATAATTGATTGTTTTGGTCTACACTGAAAATCTATTGAGACAGTTAACCCTCCTCTTGGATGAAATCTGCAACTGTTAGGTTACACTTTAAGGTGCTCATTTAATAAACCACAATGTTAAATCAATTCTCCACCAGCTCAATACCCACACCAGTGGAACTGAATAGAGTGGGAGAAAGCCCACATGGAATGCCCTTATTTTAAATTCGTAATCACCTACTTTTTTTTTCTTTTGAGAGGGAGTCTTGCTCTGTCACACAGGCTGAAGTGCAATGGTGAGATCTCGGCTCACTGCAGCCTCTGCCTCCTGGGTTCAAGTGATTCTCCTGCCTCAGCCTCCCGAGTAGCTGTAATTACAGGTACCTGCAATGATGCCCGGCTAATCTTTGTATTTTTAGTAGAGACAGGGTTTCACCATGTTAGTCAGGCTGGTCTCAAACTCTTGACCTCAAGTGATCCACCCGCCTCTGCCTCCCAAAGTGCTGGGATGACAGGCGTGAGCCACTGCACCTGGCCAATCACCTACTTTTTAGTTAAAACAGAAAAATCGTAACTTTACAGTGGGGGGGCCCTGCAGACATCATGTGTTCCACAATATGATGTGCTGAGAGAGAGAACATCACTAATGTGTTATTCTTGCCAAAAATACAGACCTGAATTAAATTGTGAGGAAACAGACAAGCCCACACTGAGGAACGTTCTATGATGGACCTTTTCTAAAGTCTCAAGGTGATGAAAGATTGAAGAACTGTCCCAGATTAATGGAGGCTAAGGTGACATCACAGCTAAATGGAATGTGGGATCATGGATTGCATCCTAGTCCAGAAAAATGACACTAATAGGATAGTCTATCTATTAAAGTTGGAAAAGGTCTGTAGTTTAGTTAATAATGGCACATCAATGATAATTTCCCAATATTGATAATTATACTATGGTATAGTATTACTGTTGTTAACATTTGAAAAAGTTGAGTGAGGGGTATATGGGAATTCTTTTAACTATTTTTGCACCTTTTTTATAATTCTGAAATTATTTCAAAATCAAAAGTTAATTAAAAGAAAAATATTTTTAAGCTGATCATCACTAGCCTTAAATATTACTCAGCCATTATACCATCTTCCTCAAAGCATTCATTCTTCTAAACTCGTAGACAATAAACAGGTCTAAAATTGAGCTTCTGCAGTTCTCCATCCCCAGGCCTGATCTTCATCCTGTCTTCTCCATATCAGTTAATGGCAATTCCATCCTTTTAGTGGTTCAGGCCAAAGGCCTTGGATTCATCCTTAACTCTTCACTTTCTCATATGCCACAAAGAATCTGTCAGCAAATCCTATCAGCTCTACTGTCACAATGTACACAGAATCTGACAACTTCCATCTACTCTGCTAAGACTTTGGTCCAAGCCACATCATCTCTCACCTAGATTATTGCAACAGGCTCCCAATTTGTCTCACTAACATTCCTCTTCTTTTTTTTTTTTTTCAAGACGGAGTCTCGCTCTGTCACCAGGCTGGAATGCAGTGGTGCGATCTCGGCTCACTGCAACCTACTCCTCCCAAGTTCAAGAGATTATCCTGCCTCAGCCTCCCAAGTAGCTGGGGTTACAGATGCCCGCCACCATGCCCAGCTAATTTTTTTGCATTTTTTTCAGTAGACATGGGGTTTCACCACGCTGGCCAGGATGGTCTCGATCTCCTGACCTTATGACCTGCCCACCTCAGCCTCCCAAAGTGCTGGGATTACAGGCATGAGCCACTGTGCTTGGCCCACCCTTATTTGGTTTAATCATGACACAGCAGTCAGAAAGATCTTTACAAAAATGTATATCAGATCCTGTAACTCTGTTGATGAGACCACCTTCCCTGTAATGGCTTCTTACCTCCTCTGTTGTAAAAGGCAATACCCTGTGTGATCAGGCCTCTCTGACCTCATCTGCTACTACTCTACTCCTCTTTTACCTCTTCTCATTGGCCTTGAAAATGAAACACACACTCTTCCCTCTGGGCCTTTGCACTTATTTGTTCTGCCTGGAATTCTCTTACCCTCGATTATCTTCAGGGCTTGCTCCACTTCTCCCTAACTGTCTGCCCTCACCATCCTCATATCCTCATGTTTTTATTCAAATGTCACTTTCTCAGAAAGGCCTTTCCTGGTAACGTCATCGAGAATATCAAATCCACATCACCCTCAACCCCAAATACATACACACACACATAGACTTAGATTCCCCTTCTGAGCCTTAATTTTTTTCTCCCTAAGACTTATTACTATCTAATATGTACTTAGTTATCTTAAATATTGTCTGTCTCTCTCAACTGGAATGTCAATTCCATATGGTCAGGAACTTCTGTCTTATTTATGCACTTACATCTCCAGTGCCTCTGAAAGTACCTGAGATACAGTAAGTACTGAAATATTTGTTGAACAAATGAGTGGATGGAGGATGAATCTGCACTGGAGCCCCAACACAAATTTTGGTGAAGCAGGCATTGAACCAATGGAATCATCCAGGCCTTGCAACAACTTTTAGCAGCAATTCATCATGATATGTTACTCAAAATTCCTAGACTTCTTCTAAATTAACATTAGATATCCAATATTTACCACACCCAAGGTTTCTTCCTAGTTTCTAGCTAACGATCATGATTACACAGATCAAGCCCATTTCAATATTTTGCATGATTTTTTATTAGCCTCTCAGTGTTGTTGTTACTGTTCAATCATTTGTTCCACATGTACCAGTAATATTTCATCACCATTTTTATGTGTTTAAATGATCTCTTTCTATTACAACTGTATGCTCCTTCTTTATGTTCTTTCAGCATTCTTAAGTCTTTTGCACTTTGTACATGCTAAAGTTATTATGTTTCTAAAGTTGGAGTGACTTCCATGTTTCTGTACAAACATTGCAAACTTGCCATAGACCAGAAGTTGTAAATTAGTGAAGTCTGGATGAGTCAGTTACAGATTAGCCAACATGATATTTCATTGAAAAAACTTTGCCAGTATATTAAAAATCAGATAGCTTTTTACATAAAAATCCAAATTTCTGGTTCCTCTTGAACAGGCCTACATTCTTTCTGCTACCGTTAGATAAGACCTGCGTTTTCCAGTGTGTGGCAATCCCTGTGACTTCCATGCAATGTATTTCACTTCATTGAGTTACCCGCCTGATCCCTGTAGGTATTTGACGTTGATTCAAACCACAGGCAGGGAAATGACTTAAGAGACTAAAACAACCCTGTGTGCCCACCAATGGCACCTACCGGGACAGGCAGGGTTATCCACTTACTCTGCAGCACTGCTTTGTGTCTCCGGACGATTATAAAAGGAAAGTTTCTAAGTTCAGTAGATTCACTAAATCTACCAAAAGCAGTTTTGGAGAGTCCATGTTTTATTCTTGTTTTTTTTTAAATTAAAAAACATATTTTATCTTTTATCCTTCCTTTTTCTTTTTCTTTTTCTTTCTTTCTTTTTTTTTTTTTTTCAGACAGAGTCCTGCTTTATCACCAGGCTGGAGTGCAATGGGGCGATCCCGGCTCACTGCAACTTCCGTTTTCCAGTTTCAACCAATTCTCCCACCTCGGCCTCCCGAGTAGCTGGGACTACAGGCACGCACCACCACGCCTTCTAATTTTTTGTACTTTTAGTAGAGGTGGGGTTTCACCATGTTGGCCAGGATGGTCTCGATCTCTTGACCTCGTGATCCGCCCGCCTTGACCTCCCAAAGTGCTGGGATTACAGGCGTGAGCCACCGCGCCCGGCCCCCTTTTTCTTGATTTAGACAGGAAAGAGCAATGAGAAGGGAGATGAGGTGAGAGGATCCTTTTCCTTCCTATGGTCTCATTGCTTTGACTGGAGTTCATAAGGAAATCCGCGGCCTTCATACGTCTGAAACCCTCTGCTGGGTAGACTACTGACACAGCCCTGTAGATGGTCGTGGGAACCCCTCAACCAGTTGGGTTAAAATGTGTGGCCCCTTGCGCATGTATTTATCACCTTTTGTGGTTACCTCATAATTCATCTAAAAGAAGACCTCTCTCTGCTGATTAACAAGCACCCTGCTTCATCTATAAAAAGTACATAGCCAAAGGACAGTAGGAAAGACAAGTAGAACTAGGTAAATGTCACTGAGGTTCAATCCTGATTACTTTGTATAGGAAGCAAAGAGGTAGGATGCAGATTGTCACAGGCTAGACTATGAATTCCACACAGAGAGTGTGTCTGTGTGATCCGCCACTGTGTGGTCAAAGTTTGGCTGAGTAGCTTGCAGGAAGTAGGATGAATGAGGAAAGGAGTGAATGAATGTAGATGCTATAGTCATTGCAGGCACAAGCAAGTTTTCAGATTTGCTGGGCACTTCCAGAGTTTGGTTGATAGAAGCAGATCTTACACACTGGTAAATTGGAAATGGGTTATTGCCATTCAAGTATCTTTAGTTTTAGCCATGATTTTCTTGTCCTGAATATGATTCTTCTTAAAATAAACAGAATCTAGAGTGCTTGTGCCTCCTCCTTTAGTGACACTTATCTTTTCTTGGGCACAGATAAACAGGAATAAAATGTAGTCCTTTATTATTGAAATACATTCCATGTAAGTGCACAGCAAAAATGGATTAAATGAGCCTTTCTTCTCTTATCCCCCCCTTTTAATTTTAGATGTCAGTTTTTAAACTTCTCATTTGCATCCAGTGCTTCCTCCTAGACAGTTAACTGTCCCACAGTTGTAGTCATCTCCACGCTGATGAGGCTGCAATCCATATCTTCCGCCCTGACCTGCACTAAGCTTTGGTCACTAAGCTCTTGCATTATCCACAGGCCAGCTCTCCTGAGCTACCTTCAGTGTTGCCTCAACTTCATTGTAATCCATCGGATTTCATCTTTATCTTCCCTAAAAGCCACAGTTCTGTCCAGGGCATCGCCAATTCCCTAAATTCCTTAGATGATGTCTTGGTCCATTTGTGTTGCTATAAAGGAATACCCGGGGCTGGGCAAATTATGAAGAAAGAGACCTATTTGGCTCATGGCTCAGCAGGCTGTACGAGAAGCATGGTGCCAGCATCTGCTTGTGGTGAGGGTCCAGGCTGCTCTTTCGCTCATGGCAGAAGGCGAAGGGGAGCTGGTATGCAGAGATCACAGGGCAAGAGCAGAAGCAAGAGAGGGGCAAGGTACCAGACTCTTTTTAGCAACCAGTTCTTATGGGAACCAAGAGCGAGGACTCACTCACTCCCTCAGTAGTACCAAGCTATTTATGAGGGATTCACCCCATGACCTAGACACCTCCCATTAGGCTTTACCTTCAACATTGGCAAGCAGATTTCAACATGAGGCTGAAGGGACAAACATCCAAGCTTCCAATAGCAGATGATTAACCTCAAAATTATTGTTGACTTGTCCTTCTCATTTACTCTCAATAGACAGCCTCTGAGATATCTCTTATGTTTTCCCCTTGCTTCCTGTGCCCCTTCCCACCATCCCAGGCCTAGCCGTTATTGCCTCATACCTTGTTCCCGGCCATGGTTTCCTAACCCTTCTTGTTTCCAGCCGTGTCCCCTCCATTCCATTGTTCTGCCACCAAACTAACCTAAAATGGCCAGTTTCATAGTTTCACTCTCTGCTGATCAAATTTCCTGATTCTTTTTACCTATGTTTGTTTTGTGTCATCTTTAACATTTTCTTATGCACAGTAAATACTTGCTGAATAAAAAGTACTAAGAGTGATTGAAATAAGGAAGTTCAGTCATGTGAATTCACTGGAGCTATATTAACTATCCTTTGGCCTAGTATGTAGAAAATTAGCAGCTGATTCATATCTCTATTTAAGGAATGGAGAACTTGACCAGACATATTTTTATATTGCAGCTGCAGATAAGACAAACAGTTTTCATCTGGACCTCAATTTCCTTCTCTTACAATAGAGAAAAATGCCACCTATATCCTAGATTTGCTGAAAGTATTACATGTGATGTGTTAAGGCACCCAGCATGGGATATCCCATAGATGCAAAATGAATCCTACTTGAGTCTTAATACAAAAAGATTGAATAAATGAATTGGATGGCAAAATGAAATAATCATTTTATATAAATCACAATTTATAAAATTCAGATTCAACTAAAATTTGGCAGTAATTATGACCTCTGTGTCAGGTATGCTAACGCATATATCATCTTCTCATGGATACTTGGAAGTAACTCTGTGATACAGGTGGTCTTTTTTCAACATACAGAGAAGTTTAGCTGAGAAAAGGGAAAATGCCTTACTCCAGGCTTGTTGGTATATACTGGAATTAGGGTTTGTCCCTAAGATTTCTGGTTCTAAATCTTTTTCTTTTATTTCTCTCTCTCTCTCTCTCTCTCTCTCTCTCCTCTTTTTTTAATGGAGTCTCACTTTGTCACCCAGGCTGGAGTACACTGGTGCCATCTCAGTTCACTGCAACCTCCACCTCCTGGGTTCAAACAATTCTCCTGCCTCAGCCTCCCGAGTAGCTGAGACTACAGGTATGCACCACCATGCCCTGCTAATTTTTGTATTTTCAGTAGAGATGGGGTTTTACCATGTTGGCCAGGCTGGTCTTGAATTCCTGACCTCAATTGATCCTCCTGCCTCAGCCTCCCAAAGTGCTGGGATTACAGGTATAAGCCACCACCTCTAGCCTCTTTTGCTTTTTCTATGTACCATGCTCTCAAATGTTTTTCTTATCAGTTTTTTTTTTTCGCCTTTTAACATGAGCACTGTTAAAATGCTCATGACTTACGTTTTTACTCTCCCATTGAATTGCTTGGTTCACACTCTTATTTTCTGTACGCTTATTTTAAAACCTTTGTTTCTATATTGGTATTCTTGGTGGTTTGAAGAGTCTCAAACATTGTCTCAGCAGCAGCATCATATCTGTTTATAAAAGTTGAGGAAAGACTGTATTTCCAGCTTAGGAAACTGAAGGTAAGTAGCATCCATTCATTTCAACTGGCATCTGTTTCAATGACTCTGTTAATGCAAATGGGTTGTAAAATGTCAGTGAGTATCTAGGGAGTTGTTATAAGCTACAGGTAAGTGAATTTTCTACTTTTGAAATGGTTGTAGCCTGCATCATTTGCTGAGTTCCACTTTTTAATACATAGGAATACTGCAGAAATAACATTTTATGTGTTTGACATTTTTTGGAAAAAAAAATTTGCAAGTCACGAATAGCCCTCTTTCTTTCTTAATCTACCTGCAAATAACTATAATTAACTTTTGTTACATTGTTATCAGAAAGGGATAGTCAAATTAGCATTAAACAGATGTAAAGTCAACCTTCATATGGCAGCTATGTATATAAATTCTCTGGAAGACCGATCATGCTTAGCGGATGAATCTTAGCTATCTATTTAAAATGTCTAATTACTTTAGCTCTTTGGTTTAATGTTGAAATGCCATATTGTTTATAGAACCAGCTTGCCTTCTCAACTAATATAATATGCATTGAAATTGTTCTATGTGCAACGTACCACGTTAGGTGCTGTGGAAGGGTGCAATTCCTATACTCCAGAAGCTGACATTTCAGTTGAGAGATGTATATAGCATCCTCACACTGTTCATATATGCTGGTCCCTCTGTTCGAAATGGGCTCCATCACTTTTTCCCCTCCTTTACCTGGGCAGCTTCTATATATTTCTCAAGGCCTAGCTACACATTATCTTCTATTTTTAATTGATAAATAAAAATTATATATATTTATGGTATACAATGTGATATTTTGATGTATGTGTATATTGTGGAATAATTAAACTAAGCTAATTAACTTACCTATCCTCTCATATACATATTTTTTTCTGATGAGAATATTTAAAATCTCCCTTAGCAATTTTCTTTTTCTCTTTTTTTGAGACGGAGTCTCACACTATTGTTCAGGCTGGAGAGCAATGGCATGATCTCAGCTCACTGCAGCCTCCATCTCCCAGGTGCATGTGATTCTCCTGCCTCAGCCTCCTAAGGATCTGAAATTACAGGTGCACACCACCATCCCCAGCTAAGTTTTTGTATTTTTTTTTAGTAAAGACAGGGTTTCACTATGTTGGCCAGACTGGTCTCGAACTCCTGACCTCGTGATCCACCTGCCTTGGCCTTCCAAAGTGCTGGGATTACAGGTGTGAACCACCATACCCAGCCTCCCTTAGCAATTGTCAAGGATATGGTACATTAATAGTCATCCTTTTGTACAATAGGTCTCTAGGAGTTATTCCTCCTGTCTAACTGAAATTTTGTATTTTATGACCAACATCTTCCCATTTTTTGTACCTTCCCCCCATTGCTCAACTACTCCTTGCCTCCATGAGTCAACTTTTTAAGATTTCACGTAAAAGTGAGATTATGGCCAGGCGCAGTGGCTCACACCTGTAATCCCAGCACTTTGGGAGGCGGAGATGGGTGGATCACCTGAGGTCAGGAGTTCGAGACCAGCTTGACCAACATGGAGAAACCCCGTCTCTTCTAAAAATACAAATTTAGCCAGGCATGGTGGTGCATGCCAGTAATCCCAGCTTCTTGGGAGGCTGAGGCAGGAGACTCGCTTGAACCTGGGAGGCAGAAGTTGCAGTGAGCTGAGATGGTGCCATTGTACTCCAGCCTGGGCAACAAGAGCAAAACTCCATCTCAAAAAAAAAAAAGTGAGACTGTGCAGTATTTGTCTTTCTGTGCCTGGCTTATTTTACTTAGCATAATGTGCCCCTGATAAATCTGTGATGTCACACATGAGGAAATTTCCTTCTTTTAAGGCTGAGTAATATTCCATTGTGTATGTAGACAACATTTTCGTTCTTCATTCATCTGATGCTGGCTACTTAGGTTGATGCCACATCTTGGCTGTTGTGAATGATGCTGCAGTGAATGTGGGAGTGCAGGTATCTGTTCTGAATTCATTTCCTTCAGGTATATGCCTCTGCCATGCCTGGCACATTTCTCATTATGCCTTTGAGATTTGTGCACTCCCTCTCCCTACCTGTCTCTCCACTCCTCATGTCTATGAATCTGAATCATTCTCCCAGAACCAAGGACAGAACCAACTACATAATTTGTAGGCCTTAGCGCAAAATAAAAATGTGGAGTCCTTTGTTTAAAAATTAAGAATTTTTAGACAGTGACAGTAGAGCATTAAAACAAATGTAGAGCCCTTCTGAGCACAGGCCTGTGTGAGACTGCACAGGCCACTGGATTATATGGTAGTTCTATCTTTCATGTTTTGAGGAACCTCCATGTTCTTCCTAATGGCTGTACTAATTTGCATTGAATTTCCACCAACAGTGTACAAAGGTTTCCTTTTTTCTCCATATCGTTGCCAATGCTTTCCTTCTGTCTTTTTGATAATAGCCATCCTACTGGGTGTCAGGTGAAATCTCATTGTGATTACAGCTATACTTCTTCTAAGATGCCTTCCTACCTGCCACCTTACTGTCATATTTTTTTGGTACCCTATGCATCTTTCTATCAGAGTTTTTCACAAGATACTATAATTGTTATGTTTGGTAACCTCCCTGATTGCAAACTTCCTGAATTTATAAGACTGAGTCTTCTAGGTTTGTTTTCTGAGTACCTGGTATATGGTATGATCCTAATAAGAGCTTGATGAATGAATAAAAATGCAACAAACCCACACAGATATATAGTCATAAAGATTAGTTGACAAATGTGGCATGCAGTAAATATCAAGAATGTCTTGTAAACAAGTGCTGTAGGCTTTTAGGGGAGAGGAAAGAAGAGATTGGCGGTCAAGGAAAGATTCCTGGGCAGGCCAGCTTCGTGAGCTTATTGCCCATACAGTCTCACAGGGGCCTGTGCCCAGAAGGGCTTCATACTTGGTTTAACGCTCTGCTGTTACTGTCTAAAATTCCTGATTTTTAAACAAAGGACTCCACATTTTTATTTTGTCCTGGGGCCCACAAATTATGTAGGTAGTTCTGTTCTTGGTTCTGGAAGAATGATTCAGATTTATAGACAAGAAGAGTGGGGAGACAGGCAGGGAGAGTGAGCACAGAAATCTCAAAGGCATAATGAGAAATGTACCAGGCTGCCAGAGGGTTGCTCTGAGGCTTGGAAGATGGATTGAGACAGTTTGGATATTTTTCTAGCAGCAATGAGTAACTTCAGATACATAGCAAGCAGGAGAATGATGGGAGAAAACTGTAGCCTTAGGAAGAGTCATGTGGTGCTGCTATGTAGGATGGAGAGAGGAACAGTGAGGCAAAAAACAGGAAAATCAGGAAGCTAATCCAAATGTGGTAGTAAAGCAGAAATGGCAAAGAAAGAACAAAACCAGGAAATAACTGTGAGGGAAAAATAAATGAAACTTTGAACACATGTGGTAACTGAAAAAGAAAGTAGGACTCAGGAGTACTCTGGACCATCCTTGGGGTGTAATTCACTCTTGGCAAAACGAGGGAAAGGGTGGGCTAGGGGCAGCTTCTTTGTCAAAAGAATGATGAATTCAGTTTTGGACATTGGAAATTATTGGAATTTCAAAATAGACTTGTTCATTTTTCACTTAAATATCAAAAACTGTTCATGGACAAGAGAAATTGGAAAAGGAAAGGATTGTTAACAGTGTCAAATATCCCATAAAAACAAGGACAGTGAAGACTGATTAGAGTCCAGTTGCAGAAGAATGATGAGAACAGCAGTCCAATAGAGATTCTATGGAAATGAACAAAGGTAGCACTTCTTAAATTTATAATCCTCTTGTCTAATCCACTCCTCCTGAATTCCTCATCTCATTGAATGTTAACTACTCTCTACCACCCAGTTTCCCAAGCTCCTTCTACCGAATTCAATCTCTTTCTTCCTCCATAGTCAATCAGTCTTTTCTTCCCCTTTCTGCCTATCAGGTGTCTCTGGAATTCACCCATGTGTCATTTTCCCACTGCCACCATCATCACCTTATGCCCTGTCAAGACAGAGGCCTCAGGGATGGTTCAGTCTTTATTCTCCCTACTCTTCCTCTAGTTCTTGCCATCTTATTCTTCTCACTGGAGTTAGGGGGGATTTTTCTAAAACTCAAGTCTAATTGTGTCACTTTCCATTTATGACTGTTAGGAATTTGTCCTACCAAAAATATTGAAGTTCTAAATCCAAATGCCTAAGAATGTGGCCTTATATAGAAATTGAGTCTTTGCAGATGACCAAGTTAAGATGAGATCATTAAGATGGGCCCTGATCCAATGCAACTGTCATTTTTTAAAAAAGGAGAAATTTAGACACAAATGTGTAGATAAAAGTAGAAATTGGGGTGATGGCTTTGTAAGCCAAGGATGACAAACGTTGCCAGCAAACCCACCAAAAGCTGGAAGAGAGACATGGAACAAATTGTCTCTCACAACTCTCAGAAGGAACCAGTCCTACAACACTGTAATTCTGGATTTTCAACCTCAGAACTGTGAGACAATTCATTTTTGTTATTTTAAACCACTCAGTTTTTGGTACGTTTTAAAAACAGCCCTAGGAAGTATTATAGATCCTGAAATGACTCCCCATTGCTGGCAGGGTGTGATGGTTAATTTTCGATGTGTCAACTTGACTGGGCCATGGAGTGCCCAGATATTTGGTCGAACATTATTCTGGGTGTTTTGGTGATGTTAACATTTAACTTGGTAGACTGAGTTAAGCAGATGGCCCTCCCTAATGGGGTGGGCCTCATCCAATCAGCTGAAGGCCTGAATAGAGCAAAAAGATTGACTGTCCCTTGAGTCAGAGAGAATTCTTCCTGACTGAGTGCCTTTGAGCTGAATGAGACTTTGGCTTTCTTCTCCCTTGAACTCAAACGGAAACACTGGCTCTTGTTGGGTCTCAAGCCTGCCAGCCTTCAGGCTAGAACTACACTGGCTGTCCTGGGTCTCCAGCTTGCTGAATCATAATGAAGATCTTGGGACTTGTCAGCTTCCCTAATCACATGAACCAATTCCTGTAATAAATCTTTTTATACATACACATACATGCATACATAAATACATACACACACACATTCTGTTGTTCTGTTTCTCTGGAAAACCCTGATTAATACATACATTAAAGGCCAAACTCCTTAACACAAGTTAAAAGCTCCACCATGACTTAGTTTCTGTAAAATCCTCCAGTTTTTCTCTTTCTCTGCACTTTCCCCTATCTTCACACTCTTGACCACAGTAGCATCCAGCTTTGGTCATATTTTTGATGTACCTTGATTTCTCCCACCTGCGATCTTTCACACATGCCATCCCCTTATGCTTATTATAGTACATTTCCACCTTTCCTTTCATGTCATTCTTCAAGTCTCAGCTTTGTCCTCTTCATTAATTTATTCAACAAACATTTTTGAAATGTTGGATATGGTATTTAGAAGTTAACAAAGCAAACACAGCCCTTGGCCTCTTGGAATTCCTAGTAGGAGAGACCAATATCAAATGAGGCAATAGTATGTCAGAGATGTCAGCAGTATATGGGAGACCATGAAATAGGTGATAACAGTAGCCTTAACACATATGGAAAAGCTAAATTCCAAACCTATAATGAGAAAAGCCAAAGAGAAGTAATTTAAATCCCACCATGGACACTCAGAGAAGCTCAGAACTCTGAGACACCAGATGCTTTTGGAGGTAGAGTACAAGAGGGACTTGAAAAATAGGAAGATTCATAGAAAATTTATATAAGGAACAATAAGACATTCCCCACCCTATCCCCACCCACATGTTGCTATATAAAATAAAAAAATAAACATTCAGAAAAAAGAGTCTTTAGCTATTGCTATGGTTTGAATGTCTCCTCCAAAATTCATGTTGAAATTTAATTGCCATTGTGATAGTTAAGAGGTGGGGCCTTTAAGGGGTGATTGGCCATCAGGGCACTGCCCATGTAGAATTGATGCCATTATTAAAAGGCAAGTTTGGCCCGTCTTGCTTTCTTGCCTTCTTGCCTTCTGCCATGAGATGAGGCAGCAAGATGACCCTCTTAAGATGCTGGCACCTTCTACTGGACTTCCCAGCCTCCAGAACTGTGAGCCAAGAAATTTCTGTTTACTGTAAGTTACCAAGTCTGAGATATTTTGTTATAGCAGTACAAAACAGGCTAAGAGAGAAATTTTGAGATGGTAGCAGAAATAAAATGTTCAATGGAAGTTTTGAAGAAAATGTAGAAAAATTCTCTCCGACAGTAGAATAGGAAGGCTAAGAGGCAGAAAATCGGAGGAAAGAAAGAAAATTGAAGATTAATCCCAGAGGCATAACAGGCAAATAAATGTAATTCCAGGGAAATAGAGCATAGGAAACAGAAGAAAGGAAATGAGAGATGGAGAGAGAAAATATTTCCCAGAACGGAGAGACCTGAATTTCCCAATTAGAAAAGACCACTGAGTCCCTTGCACAGTAGATGAAAACAGACTTGCACTAAGACAAATCATCAACAATTTTAGAACACCAAGTATAAAAAAAAATTCTAAAAGTGTTCAGAAAGAAACCAAAAATGACATGCAAGGGACCATAAGTCAGAATGACATCAGCTGTCTCAACAGCAGCCCTGGAACCTAGAACATGCAGGAACAATCCCTTCCAAATTCTGAGAAAATGATTTCCGGTGTGGACTTCGAAGAATGGAGACAGTTTTCAACTATAAAACGTCTCAAATAATGTATGTCCCATATACTCTTTCTCAAGAATCTACTAGAGGATGTGTTCATTACAACAAGGAAGTACACTAAGAAAGTGGATGGTGTGTGGTCTAGAAATAAGAAATCCATCCTAGATGGGGAAGAAAGGGATCCCCAGAGTGATGAGGAAGGAAAGCTTGTAGATGGCAGCTGGGCAGCAGGACTGAACAGGAGGAAGGGCCTCTCTGAGGGGGAAACAAGGAATGGATTCATTCCTTGATGTTTTAAATTGTATTTTAGCTCTGTTGGAGAGTTTATACAGAATTAGTAATAAGTACGTAGAAACCTACCATATCAAAAAAAAGATATAAAGGCATAGTGCAAAATATTCCTCAGTTACGAATGTTTTGATAGTCATTATAAAAACTGAGTATTGATTTAACTAAAAGAACTAAACTGTTCTGGAGGATGATGGGAAGGTTAACATGTATATGTTGGACTGGGGGATGTGAGAGGGCCAAATATCTCCCAAGTAGGAAGGAAAAAAAAATATATATATATATATATGTGTGTGTGTGTGTGTGTGTGTATCTGAACCCAATGAAGATATAGCATAAGCATAGCATCTAGAAATATGGAACTAAATAACAGAAGAATTAGCTAAAACTGTTGAAAATACTTGTTTCTAGGGAAGGGGAATCAGAGGTGAACGAGTGTGTCAGGAGACTGGTGTTTCATGAGAAGCCTTGAGGTAATACTTGACTTCTAAAATTATATACTTACATTACTTTGATTAATAAAGAAAAATATGTCCACACACAAAGAACGTACACAAATGTTAATTGCAGCATTATTTATAATATCAAATAGTAGAGAGCATCCAAATATCCATCAGCTGATGAATAGATCAAATGTGATATATTCATACAGTGGAATATCCTTCATACAGTGGAATATCATTCTTCTATAAAAAGGAAGGAAGGCCAGGTGCAATGGCTTATGTTTGTAATCCCAGCACTTTGGGAGGCTGAGGCAGGAGAATCACCTGAGCCCAGGAGTTTGAGACCAGCCTGACCAACATGGCAAGACCCTATCTCTACAAAATAAAAAAAACTTTTTTTAATTAGCCAGGTGTGGTGATGTGTGCCTGAAGTACCAGCTATTCAGGAAGCTGAGGGGGGAGGATGGCTTGAGCCCAGGGGTTCAAGGCCTCAGCAAGCTATAATCGCACCACTGCACTTCAACCTGGGCAACAGAGTGAGATCCTGTCTCAAAATAAATGAACAAATAATAAAATGAAGTACTGACATGCTACAACATGGATGGACCTTGAAAACGTGCTAAGTGAAAGAAGCTAGTCACAAAAGAACATGTATTGTGTGATTCCCTTTATATGAAAAGTCCAGAATAGGCAAACTTATAGAGACAGAAAATAAACTAGTTGTTGGCTATGGCTGGGGATTTGGGAGATGGGGGTGAATGGGGAGCAACCTCTAATGGGTAAAGAGTTTCTTTTGGGGATAATGAAAACGTCCTGGAATTATATAGCGTAATTGTTGCACAACTCTGTTAAAATACAACAAACCACTGAATTGTACACTTTTTAAAGGTCAATTTTATGGTCTGTAAATCCTATTTCAGTGAAGCCATTACTTAAAAAATTAAAAACGTGAATAATCATACCTAATTCATAGAGTTGTTGTGAGGAATAAATAAAATAATGTATGTTAAGGGTCTAGTCCAGAGCCTGATGTAAATAGTAAAGGACTAGTTAACACTTATATAGGATTTGCTATGTGCCAGACACTCTTCTAAGTTCTCTGCATATATCAGTTCACTTAACCCTTGCAACAGCTAGATAAAATAGACACTGTTCTTATCCCCATTTTCTAGATGTGGAAACTGAGGCTAGTGCAAGTAAATAATTTGCCCAAGCTCACACAGCTAGTACAACAGTAGAGCTGGCCCAGCATCTTTACTCTTCACCGCTTGATGCTCCCTGTCTCTGCCTCCCGGGCCCCACGTCTGGGTTAGTGCTATGTGTTCCCAGGGACACTGCCTTTCATCTGTTGTGGTTCCAAGTAGAGAATTCTTCACTTGCCTTGTTTCCCTTGTCTGTGTCTTCAACTACAGTGGACATGCTACAATGGCAGGGACAGTGCCCATCTTAATTCGTCTTCCTTCCCTGCCCATCATATGTTGGGATGAGGGTGGGCTGTAAAGATGCCACTTCTATGAAGACTGAAAGAGAGGAGGAAAAGATGGATATTGTGAGAGTAGAGGGAGGCTCATACCAGACCACTTGGATCATCTCAGTCAAGAAGAGGCAGCAGAAGAATCTTGGATCAGGATGAAGAGTGGCAGGGTGGAGTGAAAGGCTGAGGCAAGAGAATAGAGTTTAGAATAAATACCCAACTTTTGGGGGTCTGTGATCTCTTTACTGATATAATGGACCCTTTTCCCAGAAAAAAAAACTACAGACACACAGAATTATGCATTTAGTTTTAGGGGTCTGTGAACCCCAGGTTGAGAATGCCTGTTCTCAAGAATTAATAAAATTGAATGAAAGTATTTCTGCCAAGTAATCTGAAGTCAAGCAGCTTGACTTTTTAGCATTCCAAGTTTGTGTTTCTGTGACTTTCCTCAGCAACATTCGGAGGCCTGAGAGTAGCAGGTGATCTGGTATCTGGGACTGAGGTCAAAGGCTTCAGGGTAGGAGAGGGCGGGATGAAGTCTGAGAGGGCGGTGGGGCTTAGAGAAAAGCAAAACCCAGGCCAGGGACAGGTGGCCCTGGAGGCTTACCCACAGTGGGGTGAGACAGGTCCACTCCGTGTGCAGCCCATAAGGGGGCGCATTGTCTGTAGAGAATGTGAAAATGGTAAGGAAAACTAAAGTCAGTCTTCTGTTCACTATTATGATGCACAAGCAATTGTAAACACCAACAGCAATAAAATACTTCTCTCTGAAAAAGTCGTGGTCTAGGACCTAAGCAATTGCCTGAAACTGGGTAGACTTACAGCACTGAGAGGCAGATAAAGAGATTAAGATTGAAGGAGCAGGGCAGGGCTTGCAATGGTGCCGTGCAGGATGTGGCTGAGGGGGTGTGGGTGCCTGCCGTGGATGCTAGGGTAGAAGACAACTCTATTAACTGGGTGGCTGTAAGCAGCACCCAAGTCAATGCCTTTCGTTGTCTACAACCTAGACATTTCCTGGAATCATAAATGCTTTTCTTCACTTAACAGACATCACCTCTGCCCAAATCTGCAGCTGCTTTGATATCACACTGGCTTTTTCACCTCTGTATTATAGTTGGCATTTATTTACTTACATGTCTTTTCCCCACTAGACTGTACTCCTACAGAGCAGCGATTGCGTCTTATTTATTTCTGAATCACCAGTTCAGACAGGCATGCAAACAGCCATTGAACCAGTGCACGAATATGTTTTGTTCTTCTTTATAGATTCCTCCAGTCTGAGATGACCGGACACCAATAGATACAGGCTACTGCTGCTTTCCTTCTCCCAGGTAAAGGAATAAATATCTGTTCCCCTTCATGAAGTGTTACTGTTGGACCTTTATGCCATCCTGAAACCACCAGAATGTGGAACCACATCAGGGAGGCCCACAGTTACCACCCCTTGTATCTGTAAGACCATCAAGACACTATCTGTGGACTCCTGCTACAGAGCCCCGAATGATGACAGCATTTTGCTGCTTTTACTGTGAGCAGTGCTCTAACAGCCACGCATGGATGTTCCACTGGTGTCCTGAAAGAATCTAGGTGCTTCTTGAAAGCTCTCTGCAACTTATTAATTGGGAGTGATTATGCAATGGAGAAAACAGAGTCCCATCACCCCCTCAGCCTTCCCTGGGAAATCACAAGAGGACTGATAGCTCTGTGTGAGGTGAACCGTTTCTAGAATCCCCACCGTCTCGCCCCGTTCTTCCACCCACTCGGTTCCCCAAGATCCTCCCTGTGGGCTTCTGACCAGTTGCCAAACCACTGGCTAATGAAGTAGATAAACCAGAACAGTTTGGTTTAACATTTAAGGGCAGAAACAACTTTCTAGAGGAGAAATCAAAAAAGCAAAGAAGTATAAGGGCAGCCTTCCAACCAGTCAGAACACTGATCACCTGAGAGACCGACGGGGCAGCAAACACAGACACATGTCGACTCTGGAGCAGACATCTTCAGAGTAGCATCTGACCTGGGAGCACAGCCACACATCCTCATTCTTAAACAGCAGATCGACTGCTGGAACCACACACAGTCTCTGGGCAATATGGAAACATGCCTAATATTTAGTCAACATAACTCAGGGTGCCACAGTCTTCACAACTGTTGTGAGCACTTGAGGATGCTCCATTTGACGATAGGAATTTGCCCTTAAGCATCTGGGGTTTGGGTATAGAATAGAGCTTCCCCCACCCACCTGCTAATTTTCTAAAATGTGCATTCAAAAAAAAATCTTGTCTGTAAGAAGGAATGAAGCTACCCATTTAAATATAGCAGCTGCCTGTGCAATCTACTGCTGCTCTTTATAGGAAATGCTTAAATAATTGAGATACTTAATTGGGTTAAAGAGATCCCTAGCACATAGATGTTCTATAAATAAAAGAATGAGTAAATAATCTAGTAACCTTCCTTTTCATGTCCTTCTTAAAGAGATCATTCTGTTTTGTTTGCACCAATAAGACCACTGTTAGAGGACTCCAGAGAGGTTTGATTTGAGGTGAGGCGGGGCTTTCCCAAGGAAGTCCCTTTTCATTTGTTTCAGGTGTACTGCCACCTTTTTTCTCGGCTCTTTCACTAAAAATGAATAATTTGTTGATCTTTGCTGTAAGTAGGTAGGCACCTGGGCTTTGCTTTTGCAACTAGAGTCAAAGAAGTTAACAGGCTGACCTTGCCTTGCTCTCTAGAATCAGAAAGGTTTAAGTAGCCCAGGGACTACTTAGAGGGAAGAGAAAGGGAGAGAGAAAAATGCTTACAAAGAAGTGGGCAAAAGAGCGGGACCCTGTCTCAAAAAAAAAAAAAAAAAAAAAAAAGGAAGCGGAAGTGGTAGGAGGTATCTGAATTTCAGTGTGACCTGTTCTGTCAGGTGATTTTTGGTGGGGCGGGGATGTGAAAAAAAAAAGTTAAAATGTCCTTATAAAGACAAAATCTTTTTCTTTCCTGGCTGATGATTTGTCATTCTAGTCACTTCCTGCCTTGTGACCACACACCCGGGCTTGACAAAGCTGTTCTGCAGATCAGAAAGAAGGGGTTCCTGGTCAGATACCAGTACTACCAAGGACAGTTTTTTTCCTACAAGGTAAATTTTCTTCATGTGTTTTGCTGGTTTTAAGTGCTCGTGATGCCCTTCGGCACTGTTTCTGTGGATTGTGTGGGTTTTGCCTTTAGGGGACTAGAGATCTGAGCATATCACCTGAGACCTTTGTGATTCCTGCCACGGTCTAACTGCCCAGGACATCTGCGGCCACCTTGCATGGCCATCCAAGATGGAACCCCTCGACTCTCAGGGCTAGGTTCTTCTCAACGTATCTGCAGTTATTACCTCTACCCAAACTTAAGGTTTCTTTTTCTTTTAAAACCAAACCATGTTCCAGTGTATTTCTATTGCTCGATTTCAGGAAGGCTATTTACTGTGATTTTATCTTCCTTAAAATATTTTCAGGAAAGTGCATATTGATAATTTAGATTGTACTGCTTATTGGCCTAATGGGGGTAGTTTAATTTTAGTTCTTGCGGTTCTGTTTTTCTTAAAAAACGTCGTTACAGTACTTTAGTGGCTATATTAGTATCTTGAGTCATATGTTACTGAATGTGATACTGGTTATTTGAGTGATTTTGGCGCCAAGGGTTTTTAACGGGTGTGCTTTATAACCACGTGGAATTAGAGGTTTTCTCTTTTCCATTTGTTCTCTAAAAATGAAAGCAATTTGTGTAATGTTTAATTGTACTATTTTTGTAGAATTGTCTGAATTATTTGTTATGCTTATGACCATACCAATGAATATTCACTCAAATTCTGGGAGAATGGCTTTTATCTATAATAGAAATTTTTAGACAGTTTATATGAGATATTTATTCCAGAAACTTTGCCCAAACATAGATTTTGAATCTTGTAGTATACGCTTTTATTTAATCACCACTATTATATAACATTAAGAACCATTGACAAATGATAACCGTAAAAGTCATTCAGACTGGAAATGGATGCATGAATCAGGATATTTATCAAAACCTAACGTTTAATATAATATATTCATTTTGATATATTATATTAATTAGCAACTTGCTTTCTAAAATTATTCTATCAGGACGACTTTTAGAAACACTATCGGTAAGCAAATAAAAGTGACTTATCTGCACACATCTTGATTTTGAATCAAGATATACGTTTGTACATCTTTACATTTGTATATCTTTATGTTTGCCGTAAGTTTCTATTTGGTTTCTATTAAGTATAATTGTTTAAAGAATGTCTGTGTAGACAAATTTGAATCATTTACCTGTAAATGTGAATTTCTGGAAGTTGCAAAATGTGACCACTAATGTTACTTTGCACATCTCACCTGAATAGTTTCAAACAAGCAAACGTGAAATTCAGAGAAGAGGGACTTGAACCCCAGAAAAGAACAGGCTAAAAAAAATGCTGTGTCTTATTTTAAGTAAAACTATTAATAAGAGTAAAATAAATTAGAACATCAAGGAATGTCAGTATTTTTCTTATATTTAAGAAGAAATCAAAAGGACTGCAAGAAAGTTAATTCAAAATAAAAAGGTTCCCTGTTTAAAATTAAGTTTAAGTTGCTAAAGCACCAACCCCGTATGTTACAAAGATATTCCTCTTCATTCTAGCTCTCCCCCAGGAACATCAGGGGAAAAATCTTCTAGGTCTTGCCCTTTGAACAAGCATTGCGGTGGTGGGATAGAGTTGTGCTTAGGAGGACATTTCCTTAGTAATCCCAGAGATGCTTTTCTTTGTAGCATTTAAATTTTTGTCTCTTTTGTAAATTATGCCTTTAAACAATCGGTAATTTGGGAAACAATTTCAGTGCTGTAACTTCATTAATAATTCTATCTCTGAACTCTTTGGGGGAAGGGAAGACCAACAAGTAAAGTCTCATTTGAATGTATCCATCTAACTTGGAGAGGACAAGAAAATTAATAATAGCACTTAATAATAAGAAGCAGGTAGTGTAAGCAGCTACTCTGTATAAATCACCTCGTTTAATCCTCTCAACAACCTTTAAAATTAAGGAATGGGCTAGATGGTTGAAGGAACTGGCCTTAGGTCCCTGGGCAGTTGGGGTGGGGGACAGTAGATGGTCAGGATTTCAGGCTCCTACTGCCTGTGTCTGTTACAGATCCTCCCCTCCAGGCTAGCATACTTTTCCCAGAGGTAGGTGATTACAGGCTTTTATTACTGAAGCTGGCTAAGGAGATCTTGGCACTTACAGTTTTAAGAGAGAGAGAGAATGAAAGACAGAGAACAAAAGAAAGAAGAAAACACATTGTAATAAATTTACAAACATTTTAATTTTTATAAATAAGAGCTATCATTGCAGGTTTTATATAATAATGGGATGAAGAAATAGTTTTAAAATTAATGCATAATTTTACTAAAGAATTGTTTGCCTTTGCAAACTTGCCTCAGCCCACTTCCCCAGCCTTATTTCTTGTCACTTCCTTCTGTTCAGCCTCCCACTACCCCATCCCCTCTTCCGCCTCTGCTAACCTACATTTTAATGCGCTAGACCACAAGCCACCAGAAAGTTCCATTCTCTTTTCGCTCCAACTGTTTCTTTAATTGTGTTCTTCTTTATTTTTAAAACTTCTGATCATTTCTCAAGGCTGACTTCAAGAAACAAACCCTTTTGGAGGCCTCCCCGTCTTCTCCCTGCCACCACTAAATGTTTCTTTGGTGTGCATTTGCTTAATTCTTTGATCTTAGAGTAAGTATAGCATTAATCATTTGTCTTATTTCAAGTCCTTATTTCCTGACAGACTACATCTCCTTTTCTGTCTTTCCTGGCACATAGTAGATGCTAATTGTATTTATTGAATGGAAAATTTGTCACAAGTTTTTTATTTCAGCTTCTTATAGATGCATGAGAGACTTTGATTGTAGTTATACCTTGATATTTACCGTTTCCATTTATTTCTATGAAGAAGATGCAACAATAATATAATATTTTGCATTCTACCATGCTTCAGCTTTGCCAAAGCCCTAGTCTCATTGTAGCTTCAAAGTATCAGATGGACATTGACCTCAAGAAATTTTTAAAATTATGCAATTACTACCAAACAGAGAAAATTAAAATCTCATTATTTTAGTATAAATACATTCGTTGGGCCAAAACTTAGTTACCCTTGCCAAAACTCTATACCCAATAACGGGCCTCTTTAATGACAAAGAACACAAGAACAGGTGTTAACTTTTACTTACTCACTTTGGATTATTCTCAGAAAATTCTCAAGTCACCTTCTTGTTACCTAAAGAGTACAGGCCCTTCTGTGTATACAGGAGAGATGGCAAACACATTTTAAAATCAGGTTAGGTAAAATAAAATTAAGAAATCTGCTTATAAGATTATATTTATGAAGAGTCAAACATTTATAATGTAAGATTATAAAGGCTTGGACTTTACGACTAATAGCAGGTTTTATAGCAGAGTGACATTATTTCAGTTAATCTAATTTTCTTCCTGGTGTTTTTTTATCTGCAAGTTTCCCAACTTACAGGTATCAAATCAAATGATACTAGTTCATTTGCATATTGAACACTGAAGAAATAAAAATGAGAATTAGAACCCATCAGAATATAAAACTAATCAGTGTCTGCAGATTTTAAGAGTTTCAAGTGTTCCTATTTTGCCAGATGGAAATGCACTTCTTGCTGGGTGCAGTGGCTCACGCCTGTAATCCCAGCACTTTGGGAGGCCAAGGCGGGTGGATCACGAGGTCAGGAGATCGAGACCATCCTGGCTAACATGGTGAAACCTCGTCTCTACAAAAATTACAAAAAATTAGTCAGACGTGGTGGAATGCAGCTGTAGTCCCAGCTACTCAGGAGGCTAAGGCAGGAAAATCACTTGAACCGGGGAGGCAGAGGTTGCGGTGAGCCAAGATCACGCCACTGCACTCCAGCTTGTGAGAAAGAGCGAGACTCCGCCTCAAAAAAAAAAAGTGTTGTTGTTCCACAGTGTCTTCATTTTGAGGCTCCAGGAAGTCACCTCCTGATTAGATGTTGGTCTCCTAGGGGCATCTCCCTATTGCTGCTGTGGCCATGGTGCTCCCCAGATGCTGTCTTCCTACTGCTTTCCTCAGTTCCCTTCTGATCCAACTTCCTGCCTTATACTATTGACTGTTCCTGTTGTTTTGGTTTGTCAGTTTCAATGCTTACATCAGTCTGCCCAGAAATTGCATAACTGCTCCATCTTGTAAGATATTGGTGGGAGGAGTGAGCGGAGTTTCAGTTGATCGTCCTAATAATAACAGCTAATACTTGTATTGAATTGGGTGTTTTTCGAAGTGCTTTAAAGCATTTAGTTGTCATACAGTTCTGTCAGGTAGTTTCTGGTTTCCTCTTCATGTCTGAAGGCAAGTTCATTCATTCATGTATTTTATTTAATTTTCTACAATTGGATCGATTTTTGTCTTAACTGTTGAATTTCAAGGCAACTTCCTGGAATAAACAGGTAGCAAATCATGGTGCTTATTTGTACCTAAGCCCTCAAGTTGAGCTCAAATAATCATAATTCCCCCCCTCAAAAATGCATCTATATGATAAATGCTTTTATTAAACAAACTATTCTGTGTTATCATATCAGCATCATCCATAGCATCATCAGTAGTCAGCCCCTCTGTACACTTGACTGAGTAGTTGGTTGTTGCCAATTACAGGCCTCTACATGGGTCATAGAACATGACCTCCACCCTCAAAAACTTTAAAAGATTCTTAGCCTTTAAAGTTAAGAATAATTTTAGTCAAGTGGAATTCACATTTGACTTGTGAAATTCAAGTCAAATGATAGACATGAATAGATTAAACATTCTAGTATTTATACCCAAACACACATATCTACGATTGTATAGTAATGGCCAAATAAAGGTGTCCTAAAAACTAAGAATGAAAACTTGTTTTAAATGTTAGTGGAAGAAGAGAGGTAAAAGTGATCCACTTACTGAGTTTCAGTAAGATTTGCTCAACTTTAGAGCCATGGCTGTGTCAGCCCCACTTACAAGGAGCCTGTTTCTCAAAGATGGTCAGTTGTTCTTTCTGGCGGAAGGAAAAGTTATGTTAAATTGCGGAACTAGCAAAACCACAGTTCCGTGGTTGCAGCCTTGATTCTTGTTTCAGCATCGGTTACATGGACAGAAGGAGGGGGTCTCCCTTCCTCTCTCCGTCTTTCTCTCTCTCACACACATACAGACCACAGAAACACACACATACACACTCCTTAACTGGATAAGCTAAAGTGGAAAAGAGATTATGTTCTCCATAGCAGAAAAGCCAACACCAAATTCAGCAGGCAGGTTAATTCTGCATGTGAATTGCAGTCTCCCAGATAATTTGCTTTCCTTTTTCTGGTTGCACTTTCTAGAGGGAAGTGAATTAATGGAATAATTACCTTGTATTTAAATAATACTTTGTATTTTGGTTGCTTAGTTTGGTAGTAGTCACTAAAATTTATCCAAGCTTTATATCCAAATGTATGAAGTAAAGGGATACACAAATGTTATTTGTATAAAATTTGCATATTTTTCCTATTCAGCATTACTTAGGCAAGGTTTTAAATTAGAATTGCATCTTTATTAACCTCAGGTTCAACTTTTTTCCAAAAAAACCTTTTTATAATAATTCATGAGATTATAATAGATGTGTGTGCATCCAATATAGCTTCTATCCTGAAAATGTTTCTTTAATTTTTTTTTAATTTTTAAATTGACAAATACTAATTATATATATTTATGGAGTACCTAGTAATGTTTTCAATACATACAATGTCTAGTGATGAGATCAGAGTAATGAACATATCCATCATCTGGAACATTTTTTATCTCTTATGCTGGAAACACAATATGTATTTAAAATATATATATATTGTTAACTACAGTCATCCGATAGTGCTATAGAACATGAGCACCTTTCCTCCTGTCTAGCTGTAATTTTGTATCTAAACAAATCTCTCCTATCCTCCACCTTCCCCCTACCCTTCCCAGCCTCTAGCAATCTCAGGTGTAACTTTTAAAAAGTAGATCCTTTGTACCTCCTTGACATCATCGGCTCATATCACCCTCACCAGAAAGGCCAGCTTGAAAAAGAGGAGTGGGATATAAATTCCTTATGGAGAAAACTAGGTAATAGGTGCAAAGTGGGAGTAAGGTAAAAAGAGAAGAGCATGCGTGCAGTTTCGCACTGTTGAGCACCCTTTCCTCATCTTAAAAATGCAAACTGAACTTCCCCCACTGTTTCTAATGCTTTATAAACAGTTTCAAAGTTTCCCCTTTGGAAAGGTGGAATATGGTGAGCACCTGGGAGAACTTTTAGATTTCTTTCCTTCTCTTGTTGTCATTCATGTTGGGACTGTCCATCAAAATATCATGAATCCTGTTTCTTTTCTGTGCCCACTGAAAATGATGGTTGTGATACTTTATTTAGTGATGATCACACAGTTTTTCTCCTCACTCCATATCCACCCTTCTGTTCACTGGACTCAATTCTTCCCCCAGTATCATATCTCCAGTATTAGTTCTTTAAAGCTGAATGTCTGTAGCTCCCATGCACAAAAGAGGCAAATGTGGCATAAAGAAAGGGAAGCAAAGGTAGAGACAAATTTGGATTTATATTCTGGCCTGTTAGTAAATGTGTAGCCTGGTCAAGTCTCTGGAGCCTCTGAAGTCCAGTTCCCTCCTCGATAAAATCTGGCAAGTGCTATCTACTTGCTAGGTGTGATCTGGGTTATTTTCCCCTTCCATTTTCCCATGTTGTTGTCTATATAGATACGGAGCATGTCTACTCCACCCAGCATCAGCGCTGACTTACTGAGCCCCAAATACTTACATTATGCCAAGCGCTTGAAGGATCATCACTCTTTTATTTTCATAAATAGCTAGGTAAAGTTGTTTTTAATTATATCTTTATTCCAGATGACCAAACTGAGGTTCAGGGAGGGTTGAGTGACTTGTCTAAGGTCACAGAATCAGTAACTGGCAGAGTCAAGATTCACACCTCGCCTCTCTCTCATTTTATGTTGGCAGTTTCTTAAAGGTATGAACCACGTCTGTTTAAACTGTTTTGTATCTTCTAACATGATCTACTAGTTGCTTCCTGATAATGTGTCTAAATATATCTTTTTGTAATTTAGTGATTATTGAATGATTATTTGTAATTCGATGTTTTCTTTTTCTTTCTTTCCTTCCTTTGTTTTTTTTTTTTTTGGAGACGTAGCTTTCACTATTGTTGCCCAGGCACAATCTCTGCTCACTGCAACCTCCACCTACCAGGTTCAAATGATTCTCCTGCCTCAGCCTCCCAAGTAGCTAAGATTACAGGCACATGCCACCACACCCAGGTAATTTTTTTGTATTTTTTGTATTTTTTAATAGAGACAGGGTTTCACCATGTTGGCCAGGCTGGTCTTGAACTCCTGACCTCAGGTGATCTGCCCACCTCAGCCTCCCAAAATACTAGGATTACAGGCATGAGCCAGTGCACCAAGCCTGTAATTCCACATTTCTATAAGGAAGAGATCCCAACTCTCCTTTTGTTAGCTCTGCTGGTACACCAAATATATTTGAGAAATAAATATAAATGCTTGAGGATTTTATGATGGAAAGTCTTTAAAATAATACCTATGAAGATATTAGATTAGGCTATTCGGCCACTTAAAATTTTGATAAAAGAAATGTTACACATATTCCATTGTATGTTGGTATTGGTAAATATTTACCAACTAAAGTGTAACTTTCAAAAAAAATGAAGTTAAAAAGATAGCCCATCAAATTAATACACATTTTCTGCCTCAATTTATCTGTAACTCCTCCTTTTGTTTTTTTTTCTGCAAATGAGCTTGTCATTAGAGATTCTAAAATAATAGCTCCAAGGAGCCTATTGAGAATGAGGTCACATTATTAAAAATAAATAGAAGCTTCCATTATCATTGCTAGTAGACAAATGTCGGCTGCACATTGTCTCACTGTTTTCAGCTCAACCTACAAGGGAGAAACAGGCAGAAGTGTAGTGCAGGATAACAGAATCAGTTCTGAGCATTGGTGCATCTGACAAGGAGGGAATGTTGCCCAGTGATCCTCATCGCAGATGCCCAGAGATCTCTTCTCCTTTCATGGCTCATGGTGTATGTGGTTGGGTTTTTCTTAAGATTACTGTACATTTTTCCACTCGGGCCACACTTCCTCAACTGTTAGAAGGTACTTTCCAGTGTCAGTATCTCAGGCAAGGCAAAACCCGGCGCCTCTTCAACACTCAGGATGAGCTAATATCAATGCTGTTGGCTTTGGGTTGGTATCATCTACCAGTTCTTCAATAGCTGACTTCAAGGGCTCTGAATAAGAAATGTGGTACCAAAGCCAAAATAAGCCAGACCAAGAACATTAAACCATAGAGCATGGATGTGAGATCTAGATTTACACCCACACAAAAACGCATAATATACACACAACTAAGTGCTGCTTTTAAGTTGTGACTTCACAATATTTCCTACAATTTATAGTAGAAATTGGGGTTTGTTCTCCAAGATAATTTTGCAAAAGTTCCAGTTATTTTATATTTTCTTTTAACTTCCTCTTTTGCTTCCCTCTTCTTTCTTTCTTTCCTTCCTCCCTTCCTCTCTTCCTCCCTTCATTCACTAGGCACTGTTGTGTATATTTTAAACACTCTGTCTCACTTAATCCTAATGCTGCCCTATGAAATGAACACTGTGGTTGCATTATAAACATCCCTTCTTTACAGATGAAGAAACTGAGGCTCGGAAAATTTCAGTAACACATTCAAAGACACGCAGCAAAAAATAGTTGAGGCAGAAAATTCAGCACTTCACCATACCACGTCACTGCCTAGTTCATTCATTTTTGAAACAATAGATAATGATCCTAATTTCGTAAAGGAAGAGAGGAGCATTCGCTTCTGGAATGCCTTTATGTGGGAGTATCCGTGTATCCTAGATCCACACATCTAAAAACTAAAGCACATTTCACAGACTGTGCATCTCAAGGGTTTTTAAATATAAACCTTTAGGATTTTCAAATGCTAACTGGTTTGTGTTTTTCCCATGCATTGGCTAGACCAAACTAAGACTCCAG
Source organism: Cacajao melanocephalus (assembly GCA_963573385.1). Classification (NCBI taxonomy): domain Eukaryota; kingdom Metazoa; phylum Chordata; class Mammalia; order Primates; family Pitheciidae; genus Cacajao; species Cacajao melanocephalus. The sequence continues at coordinate 74,249 of CAUYLG010053275.1, read as the reverse complement.
AGGTTCCACTGACTTCTCTTTTTGGACCTGTCACTGACTCACTTTGAGACTTTTGGGGAGTGACTTCACCCTCCAGGGCCCCTATTTTCCCAATTCTATCATGTTCAGTTCCTTCCTGTCTTTGTAGTATTTTCTAAATGGGAGACAGTGACTAAGGAGAAAGCTTTGTGCATGCAAACAAACCAAAATCGTGTCTAGGCAGAATGATTTTGTTGCTTGCGTTCACATTACCTGTGGCAAGTAGCGCATAGCCTGCATCACTGAGGTTTTGCCACTGGAAACGAGGCAAAATGAGTGAGAACAAGCACCACGGTGACCCACCTCCTCAACCCCTCATCCTGGAGGTCTCTCCTCCTGTATCCTTTAGCTACACCCAACCTGCCACAGTTTCCTCTGTGTGCTTTTGCTTTGCACTGTGCAGAGCTATTTTCTCTGCCTGGAACTTTCTATGTTGTCTGTTTGGAAAACTCCTTCTGGTTCCCTAAGACTTAGCTCAGTGGGCAACATCACCTTCTCTGGAAAACCTTCTCATCCCTTCCCAGGCAGAGTTAAATACAACTGTCCCATGGTATCCACAGGGCATCGGTTCCAGGACTCCCCTCGGCACTAAAATCCAAACATTCTCAAGTCCCACAGTCAGCCCTGTGGCACCCGCATGTACCAAAAATTGGCCCTTGGTCTCCCTGGGTTTTGCATTCTGTGAATACTTGCATTTTCCATGCACATATGGTTGCAGATGCTGAACCCGAGGGCAATGAGGGCTGACCCTATTGAAGAAAATTGCATATAATTGGACCCACATCATTCAAACCTGTGTTGTTCAGGGGTCCACTGCACTTCCTTCTCAGTGCTTCTGCAGCTCCATGCAGTAGTATCTTTAAAATATTCATATTCGTGTAGCCTTGTATTTGCATGACTATTTTCCTTTACTGGACTGTGTGCCCCTCAGGAGCAAGGACTCTCTGCTGTTTATTTTGGTATCTCTAGTACCTACGACAAGGTAAGTGCTTTATTAAATGTGAGTGGATGACTGAGTTGTGGAGGCCACTGGCAGAAAGAACCCGTTTCTCCACCAGTGGCAGGCGGGGCACAGGCAGAAAAGATCAAGGCTGGTTGTATTCTTGCTCTTCTTAATACTTCCTTTAAAGATGCTGAGAAACTGAAGAGAAGACGCATTTAGAACTTCCCTAAAGAGCCTAGGAAGAGCCCCAGTCCTAAGCAAAATCTTGCAGAAATATGTGTATGCCTAATTAACATGAGGTCAGAGCTTTGACCTTTAGGGGTTTCTTTTTGAGTAACCCAAAGGATGGCAGGGAAACTCAAGGAGATACAGGAATGTAATAGCCAGAAATGATAGGAAAGGCAGGAGCCTCCCCTAGTTTATAGCTGTGTGACCCTGGGCCAGTTATTTAAACCTCAGTTTCCTCATCAATAAAGTGGGAATCGTAGTAATACTCTATAGGATTGTGTGAGAATTAAATGTGAATGCATATAAAACATTTAGCACTGAGTTAACCAGTCAACGTTAATGGCTATTATTATTGACCAACTGCTCTTCTCATTTGTTCTTTAGCTATTTGCTTTTTCTCCAGCTCCAAATAGATAGACTTTCTATAGAAAGAACGTGGACTAATACTCTCAGATGAGTGAAGAAAAGACTAACCTTTAAGCAATCTCCTACTCCTCTGTTGAAATCTAGGTCAAACGTCACTTTCTCTGGGGGGGGGGGCCGCCTTTGGCTCTCCAGGTGAGAGCTATATTTTCCCTCTTCCTGTGGATCTATAAAGTCCCCCTGTATTCTAGTGACTGTGGCGCTCTTCCCTACTCAGCAGGCGAGAGCCATATCTCCATGTTCTCAGCTTCTCACATAGGACCTCACACGTAGCTGGTATTTCACAGATGTCTATTGAAGGAAGAAATTTTTTGAATTTTTTTAGTGGCAGACATTTAGAATGATTGGAAGATGAATTTCATAGTCCAGATAGTGATATGCAAATGACATGCAGGTAAATGCTAGCACCTACTCCTAATTATGCCAGCATGCTCCTTGGTACACCGCACGTGTCCATCCCAGGTAGGTTTGCTCTTCTTTCAGTCTCCGCTGTCTCCACAGTTCCTTTCCCTCGCACCTCAGCAGCACTCAGCTTAGAGGCAGGCCCTACAGAGTTGGATAGTGACCCACTGCCAAGCATTACCAGCAGCCAGCAGGGTTATTACAACAGCGCCAAGAAGCCAGCCTCAGGATCTGTGATTTCAGACAGAAATGATTTTTGGCTGGCAAGGTAGGGCTAGGGAGCATGCGCAGGTGCCACCTCACAGACTACCTTGGGACAGCAGCTGTCCTTTAGACCCCAAATTAACTCACCGAAGTTGTCTTTCCAGCAAAGTGGTTTAAGTGAACTCAAATCATTTATTAGCCTTGTTTTAGGTGTTTGTGCCTTTCGGTGGACGGGATTTTCTAAGTATATACACAAGAATATTATTGTTAAACTCCTTAAAGAAGGTGATAGGAGACTTTTCAAATCCTGTATACCATTAGTTTATGGATTGGTTTGTTCATGTGTGTAGCTTATTTACTGAGGACCTCACATGTGCCAGACACTAAGCAGCGCAGTGAGCTCCCAATCTCCTGGGAGAGATGAATGGAAACAGGGACCATACTACAGCGATCTGGAGCAAAGCTCAGAGGGGGAAGGGCTCACTGACTCTCCCCAGCCTCCAGAACGGGATGCCTGAAACCACGATGACTGTTGAGATCAGTCTGAGGGTGTCATTTTAGTGTTGATCTGTGAATTTGGCTGTCTTGTCTTTTGAACATCTCAATCTCATGGTGACTTGTTTTAATTGGGTTTGCTCTTTGGTTGCTAAGGAAATTTGGAGGGCTGAATGCAAGGTCAGGAATCAATGTACAACAACGTGTGGTGGTGCACGCCTATAGTCCTAGCTACTCAGTAGGCTGAGACAGGAGATCGCTTGAGTCAAGGAGTTCTGGGCTGCAGTGTGCCTTGCCAATTGGGTGTCAGCACTAAGTTCGGCATCAGTGCAAGAGCAGGGGACCACCAGGTTGTTTAAGGAGGGGTGGGTGCAGTGGCTCACATCAGAAATGGAGCAGGTCAAAACTCCTGTGCTGATCAGCAGTGGTATCACACCTGTGAAGAGCCACTGCACTCCTGCCTGGGGAACATAGGGAGAGCTGTCTCTTTAAGGGAAAAAAATAGAATAAATGTATAGATGAATGAAGGGGGAAAGAGTCATCATGACCTAGAAGATACCAGTGTACAAAATATTTGTATGTGATTTGGCACATGTTACTTGTAGCCTAAACCTGAACAGTCCTTTTGCCATACCTGGATAAATTCCCCTTCACGCACAAGAAACATTCATGAAATTATACTCGTAAGACATTTGAAATCTTGGGACATTATTCTCACTATATGTGGAGAAGGTCTTAATTAAAGAGAAGAGTTCTATCTTAGGGTTTAAAATGTATTAAAGAGGAAAGAAGAGAAATAAGGGGGCCCGGACTCAGGTCCCAGGCACACCTCCAATAAGCTCTGTGATGTTGGGTGTGTCCTTTAACTTGGGTGTCATTTCATGCCTCTGTGACAGGGGAGTGGCCAGATAGATCATCTCTAAGATCCCTCCACCTCTACGTTCTATGACTGCTATTCTTACTACATTCATTTTGTAAGGAAGACCATAGAAGACCCAGAAGACAGCAAAGAAAACTATGAAAGATTTGGAAAATTAGCCCTAAAAAAGCAGGTTAAAAGAACAAAAAGAAACCAAAGCATGTGATGGAATTTTTATGAATTGAACAGCTCCTGTTATTTCCTCTGAGAATAGCCCAAGAAACAGAGACCTTTAACCGTATCAGAAAAGGTTTAGGTTACAAAGTGGGGATATCAGACACCGGAGAGGTTGTGGCATTTCCTTATTTGGATATTTTTAACAAAATAGTAGATGGCTCTCTTTCTGGGACGGTTTGCGCGCCGTCTTACCTAGAAACTAGGAGTGAACTGGATCTTAAGCTGTGTGTGGTGACGTCCCGTAAAACAGGTCTCACATGCTGCTCTGGGAACTTCGCTGCTCTGGGCTGGGCAGTCCAGCAGCTAGGGAGCTAAGTAGCAGGCATCTGTCTGGGGCCAGTGAGGAGAATGCATCTAGACAGAGCTTTACGTGCTGCTGAGGTAAGAGCAGGAACGCAGCCCCCCCAGTCCCCAAGCTCCCAGGAGCCAGGCTGGGCTGGGAGCTGCCTACTCCCTCACTTGCTCCATTTCACAGGAGGCACCTTCGGTCCACAGCTGCAGCTGCTGATAGCGCCAGCACCTATTTCTCAGCTCATTCGTAATACTTCTAGTCTACCTCTAACTTGTATGTATACTTGTCAGCTACTGCTTAGAGTTTTGGAACTTTTAACATGGAAGGGACTCTGCTTCTCAGTTTATGATTGAGAAAACTGAGTCTCACAGAGGCAAGATGGAGCCTGAAGTTAACACAGACAGGAAGCAGCCTAGGTCTCCTGACTGACGAGCTTGGCACTTTCTTCCATTTCCTGCCAGTTATTTCCATTTTGATTTCTCTGGAGATGTTCAAGTGTATTAATTATCTCAATATCTTAATTGCCTGGGCTGATTCAGTTATTTTATATTTTTATTTTTGATAAGCCTCTATGCTAATTTCTTACACTTACCTAGTCTTATTTTTCCCTCAGAGCCCTGGGTTTAACCTTCTCACTTGTTCGTTTCTGATCTTCAGAACACTTTTCATGACATTAACCATTGCACAGTAAAATAGCTGTAATCCAGGTGCTGCATTTGAAACTTGGCATTTAACTGTGGGCTTCATAAAGCCCCGTCTTTGTGTAACTCACGCTTGCAGCCCCTCTGCAACCTCCTTGCAGCCAGGGCAGTACTTTGCATAGAGACATATATGGAGTGAAAGAATGAATGAATGGCATTTGATAGGGAGGTAATAGTGCAATCGTGGTTAAACAGCTAGCCCATAATAATATTCAACTTATTGAAAATATGCATTTGGGTTACTCTAATAGCTGTAGAATTTCAAGATGTTAATACCAGGAGGATCACTGTCTATAGCTCAGGAAAGGAAAGAGATGCTAAGGCACAGAAAGGGTTCCCCAAGCCCCAGCCTGGAGTATCCCCTTTTCTTGCAGGAGGCTTGTTCTGTGTCACACCCTTAGTGGGAGTGGGCAGCTTGGTAGAAAACAGAGGCATCAGCAAGGTACTAAGGGAGAGAAGGCGAGAATGAGAATTCCTTAGCTGGTGACAGAGCCAGGCTCTGTACGATGTGCTATACAGCTTCAGAAGCCCCTCAGTGAAGTGGTCAAACCAGAGGCACCCAGAGCAATATGAGGTTGATGAGGTTTGGAGTAATCTGGCTTGCTAGCTTCCCATAGGTGTTTATGTGGCCTGAGATAACAGTGTCAGAGGAGAGCCACTGAGTCTATGCTGTGAATAGCCTTTCCCCTACCTTCCATCCTGTGGCATTTACATCAGAGCCAGCCTGCAGAGAGAATTCTGTACTCTGAAGCAGGCTTTGAGAGAATCCATGTATCTGCAGGGAGAAAAAAGACAATCTGGAGGAGATTCTGACTTCACAAAAGGATTCATAAGAGTCCCTTTAACTGACCATCTGTATTTAAGGCCATTTATAATTATTTGGTTTCTTAAAAACAAAGTCATTTTAAAATTATATTTTCTGAATCATCCTTTATGTAAAAGTTAGACATACCTGAATCCATAGAGATATGATATCCCAGGAATATAGAGTAAATTACGTATAGTCTCAAAGTAAGAGCTCCTACAGTGGTCTACTTCATAAAATGAAGGGGACAGAATTAAGTAAAAGCAGTATTTTTCCTTAAGTAGATTAATCTTGATGGCTTTTAAAAAATGTATGGGTATATTATTTTGCTTCAGAGTCCTACATATTTTATTTTTCATTTCTTTAGTTGTCATAATCTAATGCTAAAACTTACAATATTGATGTTATTCTAGATGACATGTTGTTTTGGATTACTCACTTTTCTTGAGATGTTTGGAAGTTGTGTATCTATACATATAATTTCTCCTCTGGAAATTTACTGAAATTATTGAGGCAGAACTAGGAACTTGAGTCCTGAGTGTCCAGTTTTACTTTAATTACTGAATCAAGTTGCGGGAAAAGTGGGGCACATTCAAAAGAGTCCCTTGGCAATGTGATACCAGGTCACAGATGCTTCCCTGATTCTGGCAGGTTATATAATTGGGTATCAGTATATTGAATCAAAATACTGACTAGCCCAGCACTACTATCTTTCAGAAATGATTCCAGCCCGTCAGCATCTCTCTCTAGACGGGTCACCTTTTCCCAGGCTTTTCTGCTTCTTTTGATTCTCAGTTATGAAACTCCTCAGCGAAAATTCCCTTTACATTTTTACATTTACTTTAGACGATGTTTTTTCTTCTGTAAATTCTGCAGCACTGTGTTCAATAGTAAACTCCCACCAATTGTTTCTATATTCACACTTCAGGGAACTTCAGTTCAGATACTTTCGTAATAACTCATTCTCAGAAATTCCCTTTGCTCCTGACTTGGGAAATACCAGCCCCCATTAAGCAGAACCTCAAAACTCACTGACTTAAAGAAATGAACAGGCTTTGTGGCTTTTGCAGTTTGGGGTGGGGCTATTTCATTTTCTTATGGTTTTAAAAATAATATAATTTAAAAAAATGAACAACCAATGCTTTTTTTTTTTTTTTTTGGCCAATGTCTTCAGGTTCTACAAGTATTGATTTACTAAATTGAAGTGTTCACACACACACACACACAAACTAGCAGCCCACACATGACCTCAATGAATGATCTGTCTTCTTATAACAGATTTTTTATTTCGGCAGTAATTCAGAAGGGGAGTTCCAGAATTGACCAGAGATTTGCAAAAGATCTGAAAAATGGTGTGTGGCAGGGCATATTTAGATGATGTCGTCACTAAAAAGGCCCACACTCAATGCAGGAGCAGTTGGGCAAAGCTGAAGAAACCACTCACTTATGTCTTGGAAAATACATGCTTTCTTCAACCCCTTCTTTTAAGCTCCTGATGCCTCAGCATGCCCATTATTGCAGCAATGTCTCTATATTTTGCTGCCTATATGGTGCCAGTAATTTGCAAACTAAAGCCATCACCAATTAATCTTACTTATATGACTTATTAATCTGACTAATATTATCATAACCCATATTTTCAAATATGCATGAATTAAAATAGGTGCATTTTTTTTTTCAGGAAAACACATTTATGGACTGTGTAAAGTACCTAATACTTGATTCCAACACAGTGGTGCCTTTTTTGTTTCGTTTTTTGTTTTTGAGTTGGGGGTCTCACTCTGTCACCCAGGTTGGAGTACAGTGGTGTAATCTCAGTTCACTGCAACCTCCACATCTCAGGTTCAAGTGATCCTCCTACCTCAGCCTCCCGAGCAGCTGGGATCGCAAGCATGCACCACCACACCTGGCTAATTTTTGTATTTTTGGTAGAGATGGGATTTCACCATGTTGCTCAGGCTGGTCTCGAACACCTGAGCTCAAAGGGATCTGCCCACCTCGGCCTCCCAACATGCTGGGATTGCAGGTGTGAGCCACCATACCTGGCCCAATGTCTTTCTTAGAAATGATCTGGTCTGCCTGTTTTACCTTAATTACACCCTTTCCCTGCTGCTCTGCTTTGTGAAATTGCTGCCATTTGCACATTCAGTTCAATTACTTAAGAGTCTGCTCAGTTATGGACCTTAGGGGCCCTTTTAATGGTAACTCCATCCTTTTCCTGCTCTGCTCGTCAGCACCTGCATTTACAAGCTCCAGCCTGGCATTGCCTTGATAATTTGTACATGGAAGAAACGTTTCTTCTCACTGGACCTTCAGTTTCCTTATCCATAAAATGAAGGCATTGTAATAAATTATTTATGAGGTTCCTTCTGTCTTCAAAAGTTAGGTTATGTTTCCAGGATATGCTGCTCATGCTGATGGTAAAAGGGACTCTCTCCAGATATCTATTCATGTTTCTGCCCAACAACAACAAACAGTATCACAGCAATGTCATTTGCTGATTATCCCTTCTCCACTTTACCTTTTAAACTTAGTCAATCCACTTTTAAGACAGTTAAAAACATGAAGGGCTGGCCAGCCGGAGAGCCCGCCAGCCTCCTATTCATGCATATATGGATATGGTAGAGGGTATAAAAGAGAGTCAAGCCAAGTTAGCCATAAGTATTTAGCAAAGTATATCAATGCAAAGTTATATAGGAAAGCAAAAGCTTTCTACTAGAATGCCTGGAGAAGCTCGCTATGTTGTAGTTTTAAAAATCTCTCATGGGGCTATCCATAGTTCATATACTTAATAAATCATTGCTGAGTGAATAAATGGATGGATGGGATGTGTGTCTAACAGGAGCATGAAGTCAGAGAACCTGAGTAGACAGCTTGGGTGAGGAGAAAAGACTTGAGGATTGGAGTCATGGCTGCTTCTCTACCCAGCTGTGTGATTTGAGATCTGTATCTTAACTTCTCTGAACTTCTGTTTTCTGATCTATACAATGAGAATATTCATACCTATGCCATCAGACTACATTGAAGGACATTGTAAGAAACACAAAACCTGTGTTTACCCCATCCCACAAATGGCCTCTTCTTAAAGACTGGGTGAAGATTTTGCTGTCAGACATCAGATCTGCTGCCCTTGTATAATCGATGATACTTCCCTTTTTGCCTTAGCTTCTAGAGAACTTGGAGCTAGATTTTCAGCCTACTTGTAGCAAAACATGCAGGGTCTTAGGCATGTATTTTAAATATTAGAGTTCCTCCTTACCATCATCTTGTTTCAGTTACACTTTCTTTCTTATCAATTATATCATTTAGTTGGTTTAACTCTGAGGTTTGGATAATCTTTATAACTTAGATCAAATTATTTTTGGAAAAAGGCATTCTGAAAAGGTAGAAAGGGAGAAAGGAAGGAAGGAAGAATGAAAGAAAAAAGGAAGAAGGGGAGGGAGAGAAAGAGAAGACAGCCAGATAGCCAGTGCCTGTCTCTTAGGGTTATTGTGATGTGTAACTGAGATTGTGTTTTTAATACAATTAAGCCCTCAACAGTTTCTGCTGTCCTTGAAAAGATCCAGTGAACCAATACCTTCTTAGATATGTAAGCCAAATAATAATAAACTAAAATTTTTATTGATAACAAAAATACATTTTTTGATGAATACATTTAAATTTAAATGAATACATATATAATTCTATGATTTTCAAATTATGCTCCCTGGAGTCCCCACAGGTGAAAGAGACAAGAAGACAAGATGGCAGGGGTAGGGGGACATTTGGCTTTTTTCAACTAAAGACTCTCAGAGTTGTCATTTTTGTTTGTTTGCTTTCATTTACATGTAAAGTTTCTGTCAGCAAAGGGTTGCTTGGTGAAACGAAAGCTTGAAACCACGGATACATGTATGTGGCAGGATAATAATTTGGTGGATAATGGATATGGATTTGCAAAATTAAGTGTAATGCATTTTTGGCCTACAGGTTTCAATGTTAAGACTGTTTTCTGTTTGGTGTGGATGTTGGTTGCCATCCAGAACAAATACAGCACTGTAGAATAATATGAAAATATAAAAAAGAATCTACTTAGAACATCCTGTCACAAATGTATTTTCAAAAATCGATAACTTCCCTGAACTATCCAAAATATAAATATGCTTAGAAACACCCCACCCCCCACACTCCCACCCCCCTTATCCCCTCTGCACCAGTACGTTCAGCAAGCTTCAGTGGATCTCCGATTTGAAACATGCTGGTGTGGATTAGCTAGGGGCATGGAGATTATCATCCATTTTCTGTTTTATTTTCTTCTTACCCACTAGAGGGCAGCAGTAATACACCGGAAAAGGGAAATTACTCAAGCACTTTCTCGGCAAGACTAGCCATTCTGAGAAGAAAACACCTACAAAGCGCCTCAGATTCCCATAGCTGAATTATAAGAGGGTCAGCTTCCCTTTGTTCATCCCTAAATAATATTGAGAATTTTGATTAACTTCCTTTGAAGTTATAAAATGTGTCTGTTCACTTACAGCCAAACATACTAATGTTAAACAGGAACGTGAAGATACCTCTTTAAAAAAGACATTTATGTAAAAGTTAAGTTTTAGTTGCTCATTGCTGTGTAACTACTCTAAAACATAGTGATTTAAGACATCACTCGTTTTATCATCTCTGTTCTTTTGGCTGACTGAGTGCGGTTGGGCGATTCTTCTGCTTAATGTGATGCTGGCTGGGAATGTGGTTATCTAGAAGTTCCAATGGGCCAGAAGGCCCAAAATGGCCCCCTCAGGTGGCTGTCATGGATGCTGGCTGTCAGATGGATCTCAGCAGGGATGTTGACGAAAGCACCCAGTTCTCCTTCACTGGCTTCTTTATGTGGCTTGAATGTCTCATGGCATGACATTTGGAGTACCAAGAGGGAACATCTTAAGAATGAGCATTCCAAAAGGAAGGAAGCAGAAGTTTCCAGCCCCAGACATCATTTCTACCACCTTCTAATGGTCAAAGCAGTAACAAAATGAGCCCAGATTCTAGGGGAGGGAAATAAGCTCTACTTCTTGATGCGAGGAGCAATCTGTATTGCCCAGGAGGGAAGAAACTGTTGAGAGCCATCCTTGGAGACCACCATACAGAGGGTTGAGAAAAAGTGTATTTCTGACTTACATTTTGAAAAGATAGCTCTAAATCATGAAGGATGCAGAAGAGTATTTCTTCATGTAATAAATGGGAATTGCTTCTTAATGTGGTATTTTAAGAATTGAGATGCACAAAAGTTATCTTTTATGTTCTTCTCTCCAGGTCTGTTACCTAAAGCAATAAAAAATGGCCAGAGGATCGGTGTCCGATGAGGAAATGATGGAGCTCAGAGAAGCTTTTGCCAAAGTTGGTGAGTAGACCTGTACCCCAAATTGCATCATTCTCTTCTTCACTGAGGAGCTTCAGGGTAGATGCAATGAAATGGGAACATGGACAACATTGCAGAGGGGACAAGAAACCAGCAGTATTGGTTTAGAAGAGATGGGAGGACTTATGTTTGAAAGATATGCTTCAAGAAACTTACTTTCTCTATCAAAACATGGAATATGGACTCTACTCTTCCATAGTTTTTTCCTAGAAATGGTTCATAAGTCTCATCTTTTATATCTTGTCTTCTTTTTTGCTGTTTCCTTGATTTAAATACCATTACATGCTTTCTCTTACTCTTTATCACTAAACCTGTGGTTTCCTTAAGAGTTTCTATAAGAGTTCTTTGTGGAAACAGAGGTACCTTATAGAAATTTTGACTCTTACTGTGGATATTGAAAGTCATGCTAGTGCCCCTATTCAATAGCAACAGGCATCTTGTGAGATTCTGACCGTTCCATGGGATCACACCTCGATGCCTGAATGATAGCTTCTCTCATCCCTTCACCTTCCATCCAGTCTTCCCCTACCTCTCTAAAAGTTGTTGCCTGAATTGTCCTGAAGCTTCAGTATATTGCGTGTATTACAGATACTGATGGCAATGGATACATCAGCTTCAATGAGTTGAATGACTTGTTCAAGGCTGCTTGCTTGCCTTTGCCGGGGTACAGAGTAAGAGAAATTACAGAAAACCTGATGGCTGCAGGTGATCTGGACCAAGACGGAAGGATCAGCTTTGACGAGTTTATCAAAGTGAGTACCATGCAGAATACAAGGAGACACATTTGAAACTTAGAACTTGAATTCTGTTTTTAAAAATATCTGGAAAGACATTCCTTCCCTTCTTGCTTCAACATTACACACTCTTTCCTCTGTGATTTTCTTGATCACTGCTTGGGTTTCTAAAGATACATTATATTTTTACAGATTTTCCATGGCCTAAAAAGCACAGATGTTGCCAAGACCTTTAGAAAAGCAATCAATAAGAAGGAAGGGATTTGTGCGATCGGTGGCACCTCAGAGCAGTCTAGTGTCGGCACCCAACACTCCTATTCAGGTAGGCTCAACTCATGGGTGGGAGCAGAGGTGGAGACGGTATTCGGATCATAACCACAGCTAGAGGGCAGCGTGGAGAAAGGACCGTAATTTTCAGGATCACAGATGCTAAACTTGGTATTCAAACCTAAGGGATGTAAACAAAGAAGCAAACACAACTTTATGGATGACTCCCTATTTTCGTGTTACTAAATGGGTCCGTTCCAGGTGCATATTGTAGGAGCAGTGCTAGCTCTGGGTAGGGTCCAATACCAAATGGCTTTATCAGCATTTAAACAATCATTAAAGGCTGTCCAAATTCCTTTCTAAATCTTATGGACAAAATTAGTTACTCAAACTTCTTTCTTTAAACTTCATGATAATTTTTAACACTTGCTCAGTGATCAAAGAATTATGTTTACACTGATTTGGAAGAAATTTGTATATTTATTCTGAAGGCTGCTATCCAACAGCCATAATGGAAGCTTCCAACAGGCCAAACAGTATATAGCATTGCAACATTTCCAGAACTGACTTCCTCAAAACATTAGTTGATCTTAAAGATAAGTTCATGATTAAATACCATCTATAGTTGCTAAGACAACGTTTGGTTTTTCGTTTTTAAATACAGGAACTTTGAGAACGTTTGCTGGGTCAAATGTGCGTTATGAATCTTCAAGACAGAGATCTATTACACAGTATTTCCCAAACTTTTATGACTCAGGATTTCTCTGAGGGACACTATCGTTTTCCAAGACAGACAGTTTGGGAAACACAGTGGTAGGCTCTAAAGACATAACTTGAGGTTTTATTCAGAAATCTAAAAACCACCTTCTAGCAGTTTTACTGATATGAAAAAAGATTATATCCAAATGATTTTATTTAATAGCAATTTAATTATAATTTTATCAAAAAACTCAGAGATACTGTAAGGATAGTCCACAATGATCCAACATTTAAACCAGCAGAGCTAAAAGCAGAATCCTGAGTTTGGTCCTGTAAGCATTACACCACATTTGTATTTATATGTGTATATATATGTATAGATGCACATATAAATATTTTTTATTATTTATGTAATTATATATAGAAAATAAACATATGTATATATTTGCTTCTAAATGTAAATGTGTATCTGCATCATACATATATATAGAAATAGAGAGAGAGGGTTTTTAAATCTGTTTGCTGTATGTTTTATGACTTGGAGTGAACATAGATTCAATGCCTATTTCCCAAGCGATCTGAGATTTTAAAACGTTAATAAATATGAGATGATAAGATGATGGACTGAATAAACTTACATTGTCTCTCTGCTGGGGATGAGAATTTAAGATCCACATGCATCATTTTGTTTATAATAGAGTTTCACTTTGCAAATAAGTCACTTTAATCATTTACTTGCAGAGGAAGAAAAGTATGCCTTTGTCAACTGGATAAACAAAGCCCTGGAAAACGACCCTGATTGTCGGCATGTCATCCCAATGAATCCAAACACGAATGATCTCTTTAATGCTGTTGGAGACGGCATTGTCCTTTGGTAAATAATACTTCTTTCTCGGTTTCCAAAGAATTGCCCATTTTCTAGACCATCAACAATTCATTGTATTTATCCTAGGCCAACTTCGTTTGGGGCTCAGCTCTACCTAGAAGGCTTCTCTGGACTTTCACTAGCCCAGGTCCAGGACAGCAAACTAGTTTTAAAAACAGTTTCTAATAAGATATGTAAAATTTCTATTGCTTGAGTGGAAAGGAGGGATACACATTATAGAGATAAACAGGGAAGGTATAGTAATTCCAAGTCAAAAGCATTCGATGTCTGATCAATGTATTAGATAATTAAGTGGAGGAAATTTATAAAGTACTGATTAAATGATGACTATAGAAGGACATTACAAAGTTTATGTGATGACAAGTTAAACGTATGAAGTTTGATGAGGCATCAGATAGAAATGTAGACATTATATAAGCTCAGAAATACATAGATAGTCTTTTATATAATGGGGATAATTTTCCTGGCTATATATATATTTGGAATATACATTGCTTGGCTTCATCTGAGCATGGCTCACCATGAAAGCAGACAGAACTGATAATAGCAGCAGCGTGATTGGAGCAGTCTAATGCAAACTGTAGTCCTGAAGCAAAGACACCTTTAAGTGGTACACAGAAATCTACGACTCAAACACTGAGGACACACGGGAAAGGGGGAATGCCTTCTGTCCACAGGAGGCCTCTAAATGCGGTGCTGGTCAGTGCTGCGTGATGTCTTTGAAAATGCCTCTGTAGCTCTTGCTTCAGCAGGTTCTCTGTCATCACAGGCCATGCTGGAAGTGAGGTGACTTGAGGTGCTCAATATGGGGGGGCCTCAGGAGTTAAAGGAAACGATGGGTGGGCAAGACATTGAGCCTTTTCCTCTGCTCTGATCAGAGCAATTCTACTTTTGATATTTTATTTATTAGAGTTTGTCCTGAGAATTCATTTTTAAAAGGTTCAACTGCTATAAAAAGATCAAAATTCTAGCTTTTAGGCTGTCACGAAGTCTTTCCTCAGTCTCCTAGTTTTACCTTCTAAGACCTCTGTGACTCATTGGCACCAGCCTAGGGCACTGAGAAGGATATAAAAATGTTATCTATGATTAGCTGAAGATACAAAGTTTGATCCGGTGTAAAACAGAAATGTAGACATTATACCAGCTCAGAATTGTATAGATAGTCTTTTATATAATGGGAACAATTTTCATAGCTAAGAAAATAAAGTACTTATGGGAGAATTACTTTGGTTATCCACCCAGAATTTCCTACTGTGCTAAGAAAATCAGGATAATTTTGCAGCTGTTTAGGTGAGAGAATGAAGTGGGGTCCTCATTTCCAACCTCAGCATATTAATATGACTTCAAGAGTATTAACCTTTCCCACAGATAGTTTGAGTCTAGTCAAACAGCATAACCAATTTTATATCTAATCAGCGCATTCTGTTGCTATCTTCTTTGATGATGGTACTTCTAGAATTTAAATTCAGTGTTACTGGGCTCTGTTATTCAGAAGACTGCTTTCTTTAATTGTTTCTCTTTCAGTAAAATGATCAACCTGTCAGTGCCAGACACAATTGACGAAAGAACAATCAACAAAAAGAAGCTCACCCCTTTCACCATTCAGGTGTGTCTTCCCACCATTACCATAGTACAGGATTTGTTTGGCATCAGTGAGTGCCGTAACTGCTGAGTCAGCGTTTTTCAGTGGCTCAGGCCTCATTCCCAAAACCCAGGCTTTGGGCTGGTGACTTGTCATACTTTAGGGATAAAGGGATGCATTTCTGAGCAGCAAGGAAGAGAGAGTGGTGGCGTTGTAGCAGCTGGGGGTTTGTGTGTTTGTTTTGGCCACTTAGGAATAAAATTCACTTTGGCTAAAGTTTTAACTCAAGCTTTCCTTAGCAATTTATCTTTGATTGGATGCCAAATACTTAGCATTTTAGCTGAAAATTATCATAAGCCTTTCCAAGAAGTGAGGGGGTAAGAAACGGGAAGTACTCTGGCAGCCTTCGTAGTAATATTGGCCGCAGCCACAAGTGTAATAAATATAACTTGCTTTTATTCCATCAATTTGTTGATTAACTGGAATGGTAACCAGCAGTAAGTGTATTTCTGTGTTATGTTCCAATATGTTAACATTATTGTAATTCTCTTGTTAAGAAACCATATCTAACTTCTTAAATCATGAACAATACATTATCTCCTGTGTGGATTTAAGCAACCTTATGTACTTTTAAAATGGAAATCGTAACCAAATCGAGAACAGTGATTAAACACATATGAAAGCACTTAATGTTAAATTTACTCATAATCTTGACCATCTATAGAAACAGTATTTTTCACTTATCATTTGAGCACTAGAACAAGAACCTACTTTTCTTCGGATAGTTCTTTTCCTAATCCACTGGTGGCCTTTGCTTTGTTTTTAATTTGTCCATTAAAACAATTTCTATACATCTCTGACACTGATATCTCTTCCTTTTGAAACCCAAGAATAGTACATAGATTGTCTGGACTGAAAACTTCCTTGACTCTATCCCGACTGTATGTGAGTTACGTTACCTGCATTGTTGTTAGTCATGAGAACACAGAATCTGTGAGTGTGTGTGTATACTCAGGTTGCTTAGTTATTACAGATATACTCAACAAATCAACCTAGTAAAAACCATACCATCTTTTCCAGAAATTTTAATTGTACCTGATTTTCTTTTTCTTTTTTTTTTCAAGATGGAGTTTTACACTTGTCGCCCAGGAGCCTCACACTGTAACCCGGGCTGGAGTGCAACGGCGTGATCTCGGCTCACTGCCACCTCTGCCTCCTGGGTACAAGTGATTCTCCTGCCTCAGCCTCCCGAGTAGCTGGGATTACAGGCATCTGCCACTATGCCCAGCTAATTTTTGTATTTTTAGTAGAGGCGGGGTTTCACCATGTTGCTGAGGCTGGTCTCAAACTCCTGACCTCAGGTGATCCACCCGCCTTGGCCTCCCAAATGCTGGGATTACAAGCAAGAGCCACCATGCCAGGCCTTTTTCATTTTCTTAACACCCAGTCTGCAAGTCAAAAAGCTCTTCTGCCACTCTCTTTTATGATCTCGATTTACATCAACAGTTGTCTTGTCAATGATGGCCAGTGACAGGACAATGACTTCCTCAAAGGTGCCCTTTTATTTTTGGCCAGTAGAGATGTTGTGTGTGTCAGCTTCATCACAGAGCAAGATGGAAAAATATAGGACTCATTAGTCTCCTGCCAACCAGAATGAGCCTTCAACTTACGGAACTGGTTTGAATGGACCACTGCATGAGCTCGGTGTCTGGGTTCCTGGGTTTTCTCTTCTGGTTTGAGTCACTGTTTTTTCTCGATGTTAAAATGAGTGAAGACCATGATTCTAAACCTGTGACCTTTGCAGAAGGAAAACAGTGTTGCTCTTGCCATCAGTATTACTTGGCATCTGCAAACTCAAAGAACAAAAGCTTGCATACTTTTTCTACCTCAGGAAAATCTGAACTTGGCTCTGAACTCTGCCTCAGCCATCGGGTGCCATGTGGTCAACATAGGGGCTGAAGACCTAAAGGAGGGGAAGCCTTATCTGGTCCTGGGACTTCTGTGGCAAGTCATCAAGATTGGGTTGTTTGCTGACATCGAACTCAGCAGAAATGAAGGTAAAAGCAAGTCCCAAATGTCATTCATGACACAGCTTTCTAATAACTTACGTGTTGGGGACTGTAGGAGGATGTCAGAAATTCTCCAGTTTTGAAAACCACACAGTTATATTGAATCCATGGCATTCGTGTAACAGATTCTATACACAAAAAGCAGATGTTGTTAAATGACAGAGCAAACGCTTTTTAAGACTACAGACTAACAACGATGCTTGTTTGGAGCATAGGACTCAGTCTTGACTGTTTGACACTCTAACCTCAAGAGCTTTTTTCAGAGCTCACTTTGCCTTTAGATGCTTTGTAACAAATAAGATGACTTTTAACTTGCATTTTGTGAAGGAAACAACTCATATACTTTGATGGTACCAAATTAGGAGGAACTTGGTCTATTTCTTATCAAAACTATAGAGGAAGGTATAGGTCAAAGGGTTCAAGGTTGCAATTATATGGGATGAATAAGAAGAGGAGATCTAAACAACATGAAGGGGATAGTTAATAATATTGTGGTGTATACTGGTCATTTGCCAAGAAAGCAGATTTCAGGTACTCTTACTACAAAAAAAAAAGAAAGAAAGAAATAAAAGAAAGGTAACGATATGAGACGTGGGTATGTTAGTTTGCTTGACTAACAGTAACCACCTTACTATGTATCTGTCTACCAAGATAAGTAACTAAAACATCACATTATACGCCTTAAATCTATACAGGATAGGATAAAAAATGTTTAAAGACCATAGAAAATTACATTTAGGGTTTCAGAGTTCTCAACTAAATATGTAGCTGTCAATCTTATTGCATCTTCTCTTGCCATTTTATCTGTATTAAACAGTGACAGCACCATGGCTTAGACAGAGATAGCCAACCTTGATAAGTATCATACAAAACACAATATTATCTTTTAGTTTTCAGGTACAAATCCTACCAAAATGAAATCTGTAGCCAAGTTCTATTCTTTAGTTATACATACTTTTTATTTATATATCCAAATCACGATAACAAATTAAGAGTCCTGAAATATTATTTAAAAACCAATGTACTAAACATAATATAAAGAAGTGGAAGAGAAGAAATAGGGATCTTAGAACCTGTGAGAAAGAATATTGATCTTCAAATAATGACCTCAGCTAAATTTAAACCTTCTAGCTGAGCAAAAAATATTTACTCATCTGGGAACACGTAGAGGAGAGTTGATTATATTGTTGAGTTGCTATCATTAGGCAGGTAAGCACTTGAAATACAAAACACCTATGGGAATAGACAACAAAATATTGTCATTATTATAAAATTGATCTCTTAAAAGCAAAAGTGTTCTTATATTGTGAAATGTGGTTTGACAGACCCAGCAAAGCAGCCGAGCTAGTAGCCTTGATTATTTTTGTGGCTCTGCCCAAATGTTCTTAAACATAGCATTGAGATTCACTGTGCCCTGCTTTCTCTATCTGAAAAATGGGAATAATAAATACGCTTACAATAGTTTACACCTCTTTTAAGGGATTAATAATAAAACATTTAATCCATGAGAAAGGCTACAAGAACCTTTACCCCAAAGAGGTAACTTTGCTATCTTTAGCTTTCCAGCAGAGCTCAATACAAGTTATAACCCAACCCCACTCCCTCAACATCGCTGCATTTAATTTTCTTGGTTTTTTTGTGCTTCTTCAGCTCTGATTGCTCTTTTGAGAGAAGGGGAGAGCCTGGAGGATTTGATGAAACTCTCCCCTGAAGAGCTCTTGCTGAGGTGGGCTAATTACCACCTGGAAAATGCAGGCTGCAACAAAATTGGCAACTTCAGTACTGACATCAAGGTAGGCGAAGCGTTGTTTGAACATGACTACCTGCAGCAGTGAAGGGGAAATTGGTTATTAATAAAGAAAAGACAAAGATTTGCGGCTTCGTCTCTTCAGAAGCTCCAGGGTTAGTCTGATGCTGTTTTGGAGCTGCTCATTGTCCTTGAGAGCCCATCTGCTGCTCTAGTGCTGGGCCACGCACAGATTTGCCCAGAGTCCTAGTGCAGCATCTTGGAGTTTCCATATCAGGAAGTAGAGGGACAAAGGTGAGCTAGAGGAAGAATAAGAGAACAAATTTCTTTCCAAGTAAAGAGAATATGTGTAGGTCTGTAATGTCTCTGGTTTCATAAATGGGAGAAGCAGATGAGAATTCTGTTTAAAAAATTAAGTGAAGATGACTCTTCTAGTTATACTAATAATAGCAAACATGGTATCTGCAACATGCCAGGCACCGTTCCAAATGACTTATATGTGTATTCTCTTGTTGAATCCTTACAACAGCCCCATGAGGTAAGGGTTATTCTCTCATTTTACAGATAAAGAGACAAAGAGGTCCACAGGGGAAAGGCTGAGGCAGAAATATACTGGTTTTCAAGTATATGAAAGGTTCCATGTCAAGGTGAAAGAAAACAGCTGTTGGCGATGATGACAGATGGATCAAGATAGAAAGCGGTTAAGGAGCAGTATGGAATGGAAAGTGGTCCCTAGCAGGAAAGAGTAGGAGATGCTGGGATGCAACACCAGGAAACGATTTCAGTCTCCACTTCTCAATTGTTAAATAAGTTTTCCCCAAAGAGAAAGAGTCAGAGGAAAGGTCACATGACTCAACAGGAGTACACCCAGACTTGTAATTCTTTGAGTAACAGCTTCCCACTGCTGCACGACCTGCATTCGGTGGCATTTAGAACTCAGGGTGTGTCAGGCACTGTGTCAGTCAGAGTCAAGCTTCTAGACGGAAAGCCCCCATTCCTTGGGATCTAAGCTAAATCCGTCTTTCTAACTATACATCTTTCGTGGGTTATTAACACTTCTAGCACCACCAGCCAACGCGGGGTTTAACAGGAGTTGGCTGTCATGATCTCCCTTTGTGCTCAACAGTTAAGCTCTGCAATTGCACAACTTTTTAGCCAAGATTAGGCCGTCTGATCTCAGCTGTAAATTTACCTGATTTCCTATCATTAAATGGCTGTGTTCTTTAGAACAACCATTTTGGGCTTTGGGAAGTGTCTGTACAAGAGGAAAGGTGGCCAGATGAGCCCTTACTTCTTATATATGTTATGCCTGTTCTCCGGCACCAGCTGCACGGTGACTGACTCCGTGCTATAATGAGTAGGTCTGAGTAGCCAGCAACTTTAGGAGATGTCTTTAAATCATGTAAAAATTGGCAAAGGTGAGGAGAACACCCAGGCTACAGTGAGTGAGAAAGGTTCATAAGAGTCAGGTGAAATGAGGTTACTCTCAGTCAAGCTAAAAAGTTGTAACCCAGGGTAGGCAGATTTTATTGGTACCTAACACCTGCATGTGATTTTGACTGGCTTCAAAATAGCTACAGTGAGAAGCCAGAGAAGGGAGGGTAGAAAGAAGAGAGATAAAGATCAGTTTCCCCAGGTGCAACATCAATGGCTCACACTCTCTGGTTCTCATCTTTCTAAAGTCAAAAGTGGTGAGCATGCCTCTCGTCTACCCAGGCCTTACCTACCCTACCCAGCTGTAAAAACAAAATAACAGCTAATTTTTCAATGTTTAAGAGAAACTGAGATGCTATTAAAATATTTAAATTCACTACCTGAAAATCTGTATGCTTTGACTGAGAAAAAATTTATATTTGAAGACTATAATTCTGAGAATTCTTTTTGTCAATAAGCATCTTTTCAGACTCTTAAGAAAACTTGAGAATTCAATACCCATATCTAATCTGCTATAAGTAAATTGAACCATTCTTCTAGCTTCTAGATAAATGTGAAATGCACTTATCTTAACATTCCTCCTTTTACATAAAGATTGCCTGTTAATGCTTCAGTCTTCTGTCTTTGACATCTTTATTTTTCTCTTGCTGATTGTCCATTTGAATGTATTTTTAAACTCTGCTTTAAACTTCTGCTTCCTTTTTCTGTCACTTTTTTTTTAATTAAACCTTAGCTGACTGACTTCTACAGCAATATAAAGGTATATATATATTTTCCTGTATACAATTTAATACATGTAAATAAGTTGTTTTTCTCCCCTAAAGACAACAGAATAATATCCACTTCTTTAGGGTGTCTTTTGTGTATATCTTGCATATTTTATTGTTGTACTCCTTTTAAAAAGAAAAGCAAATATGATATGTAAAAAGACAAATAGAACATTCAAATTAGTGAATGTTTCTAGCGTTGTTAATTAAGTTACATTCTTGAATGATAGTTTGATAAGAAATAAAATGTTTGCTTTCGGGAAATCATTGTTGTGCTAATAGCTGTGCTATTTTGAAATTGGAATTTCTTAATTTCTCACAGGACTCCAAAGCTTATTACCACCTGCTTGAGCAGGTGGCTCCAAAAGGAGATGAAGAAGGTGTTCCTGCTGTTGTTATTGACATGTCAGGACTGCGGGTAAGGCCAGGTCCCAGCTGTGTTTGGAGAACACAGTGCTGCCTTCATGTTGGCAGTTCCGTCACCCTGCGTGGCCTTGACTCTGGAGTTCCATGGGTTCCATGAGTGGGCATCTCCGCCTAAAGCCCTGTTAAAGCTGTAAAACTGTGAGCAGTTTTGGATAATAATTGATGAAAACTGAATCTGGAAATAAAACATTAAAAAAAGAAACCAATATTAATTAAACGCCATCCAGCATGCTAGGTACTTCTGTATATGTTCATCATTTAGCAGACTCTATAACCCTGACATGGGTCTGAACATTATAATAAAACTTCAGAGTTTTTTTTGTTTTGTTTTCTTCGTGTGTGTGTTGGAGAGGGGGTTGTTTTGGGTTTTTTTGCTTTGTTTTGTTTGGTTTTGTTTGAGATGGAGTCTTGCTCTGTCACCCAGGCTGGAATGCAGTGGTGTGATCTTGACTCACTGCAACCTCTGTCTCCTGGGTTCAAGTGATTCTCCTGCCTCAGCCTCCCGAGTAGCTGTGATTATAGGTGAGCACCACCACGCTCAGCTAATTTTTGTATTTTTAGTGTAGCGGGGTTTCACCATGTTGACCAGGCTGGTCTCAAGCTCCTGATCTGGTGATCCGCCCGCCTCGGCCTCCCAAAGTGCTGGGATTACAGGCATGAGCCACTGTGACTGGCCAAAACTTCAGTTTTGCCGCCACTTTAATATTGATCTTCAGAAATCACTTGGCCTGTATGTGTGCCTCATTTAATATCATTGGAGTTAAATCCAATGAGTTAATATTGAAGTCAACTGATTCCTAATGAGAAGTAGAGTAAAAGTAAATGAGAAGTCAAGCTCATGAAATGTATAATGTGTACTGTTATCTAGTAAGGTGTCATATTAAGAAATCCTAATTTACAGTTTTGCTTTCTGAAAATTGGTGGTTTCATATACTTTAAGGACAGTGGACCATATTTCAACAAAATTTTAGTCTGTTTCAAGAGTCTGCTTACAAATGGCTGAAGATTCTCTAGAATTTCTGAGCACATTGAGTGTTTGACAGTCTGAAGTCTACAAAAAACTTTCAGTTGATATTATGTATTTATCCATAATAATATGTAGGTTAACTGATAAAATTTATTTTGTTTGGGTTGCAAGTATACCCACTCAGTGTGGAGACAGTGGTTATGCTGATCACAGGTTCTTATTGGCAAGTGTTAATATCTTTTGTGAACTGGTAATGGGAATATAAACTAATCATTAAAAAATTTTGATAGACGATCTCATGACATCTGTGCAAGAAAATAATATAAAGGAATTTTAATGGTTGGAAATAATTAAGATGAACTCAAATGATAAGTTTTTGGAATCTACTGCATCTCTTCTGAAACAGGGCAACCAACTATTCATCTGAAATAGTTCGATAATTGAGATGAGAGGTCTTCATTATTTAACCTCTGAGGTTCCTTTTACTCGTGACTTTCTGATTTTGGTGCAGGTGCATATAAGCGATTATGTGTTGTTATTAAGCCTGAGATAAACACTAATGGTTTCGGTGAGGTTCCCATTTCTTTTCATGTTATGCAATCTGCTTTGTGCATGGAGAGCCTTGATCCAGCCCTGAGACATCCTTTTGCATTGCAGGAGAAGGATGACATCCAGAGGGCAGAATGCATGCTGCAGCAGGCGGAGAGGCTGGGCTGCCGGCAGTTTGTCACAGCCACAGATGTTGTCCGAGGGAACCCCAAGTTGAACTTGGCTTTTATTGCCAACCTCTTTAACAGATACCCTGCCCTGCACAAACCAGAGAACCAGGACATTGACTGGGGGGCTCTTGAAGGTAACTGTAAGCTAGTTGCTTAAGATCTGGGAAGGCACTCACAATTCTAATTCAGTGGCAATTCAACTCACTTCCTAAACAAATATAAACTCCTTACACATGGAAACAGGCCATTAATTTTCTGGTATGCAACAAAGACAATAAAATTTCAGCCAAGCAGGAATAATCAAATACCATTATATCACATCCATTATACAAAGACTTCATCCATTATCAGAATTAGATGTTTTAGGAAAGATAATGCATTTAATTATTAGATGAAATAAATTCTGAGTTTCGAACAGATAATTTATGTACTTAATGGACTGTGTTGATTCCTAGAGGCAAGAAATTGCCACCATTTACTATCTAAAAACGATTTTAACTTATGCTGGGATATGCTTACTGAGTTTTTGATTTGGTTTTGTTTCTTATGGGAGGCATAGAAAAGTATTTTGAGGCAGAATCCCTAACAGTTGCATTTTTCAGGTTAATGCTCTAAGATTCAACAAAAAGCATATAGCTTTAATTAGGTTCTACCAGGTAGAGCTGCCAAAGATGGTTACCTGACTTTTTAAAAAAATCATGAAATAGTCCCAATATTGAGACAAAAAGATCAATTAATATTAAACAAATGTCACCTGGGGAGATTCCAATTGGAAGTATTAGTTGATCTTTGTCCACAGTGCTTTACTCTCACTGGAAATGCAACATAATCGTGCTCCAGCACTCCTGCATCCTGTCATTTGCTGAATTATGGTCAGGGAGTTGTGCTCATTTTGTTGACTCCCAAATCTATGTATCAAACCCACCAATCATCCATTTTAGCTCCCTCTAGAATATTCCTGTTTGGGTCCTTGGCTATCATTTGAGGTGCAGCAGATGCAAAACAGAATTGATTATTTTCCCTCACACCCCTAACCATTACCTTTCCAGCCCACCTCTCATCCCATCTGCCCTCTTTTAGAAATGCTCCATTTCCATTAATCATACCATTTTTTTTCTTTAGTCACCAAAACTAAAGACCTTGGATCCTACTCTATCTTCCTATCCTTCATCCCTACATCCACTAAATCAGAAAATACTAATAATTCTTCCTTTGGAGCATCTTCTCAATTGCTTTGTTTCTTTTCTGCTCTCCCAAGCTCATTACCTCATACACCAATTATTTTAATGGATCTTGGGGCCTCCATTTATCAAATGCTTGAATGTATCCCACTTGCTAGTGTCAAACACTCTGCCCTCTGCTGTGTTTAATTCAAGTGCATATCACCTTTCAGTGATTCTGCACATTGCTACCAGGCACACCCTGGTACTGATTTCATTATATCTCTGCCTTGCTCAAGAATTTATTGTAGTAATTTTACAAAACCATAATGACTGCCATTGTCAAATATGTCAACTAAAATCTGCTACCTGGCATCCAAAGGTCCCCAATTCTGACTCCTTCCAGATAGGCGTATCTCATTGTACTGTACAACACAGAACCCCTGACAGTTCCTGATTTCCTTATTAGAGACCTTGCCTCTTGCTCTGTGTGCATATTCACACTACTTCTACTCCCACCCCTTGTCATCTCCCCAAATCCTCTACGCTTTCCTTTTTCCTATACAGATTTTGCTAGCTATCCAAAGGGAAGTTCAAATTCCACCCCCTCCAAATTTAGTTTATACTGTTCTTTTCCCTCTCTCAACTCAAATAACAAATATAGCTCCCTCATAAATGAGTACTTTAGCTTGTGTGATCTCTGTTTGATGCCTAAAAGTGCTGTTTTTTCCAGCAAGAAGGTAAGCCTTTGAGAGCCAACTGGATAGGTAACCCACACAGGATTCCACACACTGCTAATACATGTGGAATTGAATACATGTAGAAATACATGTGGAATTGAAATGGAAAGGAAACATTAACACAGTGTAAGAACCCTCATCCAAATCCAATAGGGTTTATTTTCCTTTCTTTCTTTCTTTCTTTCTTTCTTTCTTTCTTTCTTTCTTTCTTTCTTTCTTTCTTTCTTTCTCTTTCTTTCTTTCTTTCTTTCTTTTTCTTTCTTTCTTTCTTTCTCTCTCTCTCTCTTTCTTCTTTCAGTTTTTATTGCAACCTCTTTAATTAAACTTTGGTCATAAAAAAGGCATGTTTTCTTTGGTCCCAAAAGATAACCCATCTTCATTCATCTAGGTGAGACAAGAGAAGAGCGGACATTTAGGAACTGGATGAACTCCCTAGGCGTTAACCCTCGAGTCAATCATTTGTACAGGTAGGAATATTTGGGAACTCATTCTAATATAAGATAGAGACCTCAAAAGATCCATAGGATTCCAAATACCACTATGATGTGCATTCTCTTCACAAAATGTTCATACCTTGATGGAAGGGGAAAAGTGCTAAGTTGAGCTTCAGATGCCGGATATTCAGCTGAAAAACTCGCCTGCATACATCAGTCTCACTGTGTGCAATACATGAATCATACATCAACAAAACGAAACATTTACTCTATGTCCTAAGTGATCTTACGTATGACCTGCTTCCAAGCAGGCAAAACAACAGAAGTTAAGTTTATGGTGAAGTGTCTCCTTTGCCACTTGTTAAAGCCATTTAAAAAAATATATTTCTTTTACATTTATTTAGTTTTGCAATTTTTAAACTTTTAGGTACGGGGGTACATGTGCAGGTTTCTTATATAGCTAAATTGCGCGTTTCAGGGGTTTGGTGTACAGATTATTTCATCACCAGCGTACTCTTTCTTTTCCTGATGCAGCGTAATTGGCTGGAAGGGCATAGCTGGTCATACCTAGGAAGAATGAGTCTTCCAATCTCTCTGAGTCATGCTTTCTTCACCTCTATAGATGGAGCTACTACTATCAAATGTGCAGGGTTGTTGTGAATATTCTTTGAACTCATATGTAAGAAAGTATCTGGCCTATTGTAGGCCCTGAATAAATGTTGGATATCTGAGAATCCTTTTGTGTTTGTTTTGTTCAGTGACTTATCAGATGCCCTGGTCATCTTCCAGCTCTATGAAAAGATTAAAGTTCCTGTTGACTGGAACAGAGTAAACAAACCACCATACCCCAAACTGGGAGGCAATATGAAGAAGGTAAACAACGATGGTTCTGTTGTTCCAGCAGGCAGGTGAAGTCATAGCCTGCAAGAGCACTCTGAATACTTTATAAAGCAGGCAAACTTAGACAAGTAATGTTTATCCAGAAATTAAATTCTAGTACAGCAATCAGAAACCTGAATAGGTTTATTAAAGTGTGTTCATTATTTCAGTCGATTACTTATTTATAATTCCATGTTGGATGTCTGCAAACATTATCATGCAAAAATTCTAATTAAGATAATTAGAGCAAGCAGAGAACCACAGGGATTTTCTCCTCAGCAGGATCTTCATTCTAATTTCTAAAGAATTGGAGCTTTGTACTGACAGTTTGACTTGTACAAATAGTTTGTCTACTGACAACACAGTGGGAACATTGTTTTGAAACAACAGGGTTGACAGCCATTTCTCACCATTTTTTATCTGTTCACATATCCATTTGCCATGTGTGCAGAGGATGGAGGATCCAAATTTTCCATGTCAATCTCCATGATTTCACCTATTTTAGAAATATTACACGTCGGTGACTAAGGATGGCTCTCCATTTATGCAGTGTGATATAGTTGTGAACATATCCATAATAATGAATTCATTTTGTTTTTCCACATTATGACTGTTTTTTATGAAAGTGAGGGGTTCTAAGGAAAGATGGAAAATTCATTAATTTTGAAGCCTAGAATTGCAGAACCAGTTGAGACTTGAGAGGTCGTTCAGTCTGACCATATCAATTTCATTTTTTATCTTTATTTTTATTATTTATCTGGCATTTATCATAATCAAGATGATGACATTAAATCGTTTTCCTTTCTGCTCATTCAGCTTGAGAATTGTAACTATGCAGTAGAACTGGGGAAGAATCAAGCGAAGTTCTCCCTGGTTGGCATTGGTGGACAAGATCTCAATGAAGGAAACCGCACTCTCACATTGGCCTTGATTTGGCAGCTGATGAGAAGGTACCATAACTATGGAAGCAGCCTTTCCTTGAACATACTGTTTATCTAGAAAAATATTAGCAAATTTCTAGCAGTATGAATGAACTCAGTAAAAGTATGTTTTAAGCTAAGCTTAATAACCAAAGAAGCAGGTTTTATTTTTCTGCTTTTTTTTTTCCGTTCTATCAGTTTTTGTTTCAGGTATCATGAAACTCTGTTATTAGGTTCATAAACATTTTAGATTGTTGTTTCATTCTGATTTAATCATCCCTTTGTCATTATGAAGTAGCCTTCTTTATGCCTACTAATAGTCTTTTCTCTGAAATCTATTTTTTCTGACATTAATATATAATAGCTACTGTTGCTACAGCAGGCTTCCTATTGATTAGCCGGTAGCGTGGCATATCTTTTTATCATCCTTTGACTTTGATCTGTGTAAATTACAGTTACCTTTTAAAGGGACTTTTTAAATAAAGGGGATATTATGCTATATTTATCTACATATTTACTATTTCTAGTGCTCTTCCTACTATTGTATAGATCAAGATTTCCATTTGGTATCATTTTCTGTCTACCTGAAATATTTCTAATAGCACAAGACTGCTGATGATGAATGATTTCAGCTTCTATATGTCTGAAAATGTCTATTTCATTTTCAAAAGATTTTTTTCTCTGAATGCAGAATTCTAGATTGATAGTTTTTCCTTTCAGTTCATTAAAGATAGTTTTCACTGTCTTCTGGCCCACATTGTTTCCAAGAGGAAATCTATTGTCATTCTTATCTTTGTTTCCATGTATGCAGTATTTCTTGTTTTTTTTTTTTCCCCTCTGGGTTATTTTAAGATTTCTCTTTTTTGTAGGTTTTAGGTAATTTTATTATGATGTACATTGTTGTTTCTTATGCTTGAGCTTTATTGAACTTATAGGATCTATGGGTTTATACTTTCCATCAAATTTGGAAAACTTAACTTTCATCTCTTCAAACATGTCTTCTGTACCCACCAGCCCTGGTTCTGGGGGATTCTAAGTACATATAAATTGGATCACTGAAAGTTGTCCCTAAGCTCACTGATGCTCGATTTATTTATTTTCTCTGTATTTCATTTTGGATAATTTGTATTGCTATGTTTTCAAGTTCACTAATTTTTTTTTTTTTGCCATGTCTAAAGTTCTATTAACCCCATCCAGTGTATGTATTTGTTAAACTGGACATTGTAGTTTCCATGTTAGAAATTTTGAGTCATTTTTATATCACCTATGTCTGTCCTTTCCTTTACCTTCTTGAACATACAGAAAATAATTATAGTACCTTATTTTGGGATCTGTTTCTACTAATTTATTTTCATCTTCATTATGAGTCATATTTTTGGGCTTCTTTGCATGCTGCTAATTTTTTAATTGTATGTCAGATATCATGAATTCGACCCTGCTGTGTACTGGATATTTCTGTATTCCTTTAAATATTCTTGAATTTCATCCTGGGATAGACTTATGTTACTTAAATACAGTTTGATCTAATGGAGGCTTACTTTTAAGCTTAATCTAGAGCTCATTTTGCTTCTTAGTAAGGAGAAAATATTGAGTACTTTACTTGATGCTCCATGTATTATGAAATTTTTCCACTCCAGCTGGTGGGAACAAATTACTTCCAGCCTTGTGTGAACCCCAAGGATTGCCCTGCAGGCTCATTTCTGGCGGGGTTTTCCCCCCAGCCTCTAGTAGTTTCTTCACATGTGTGCACTGAGTGGTCCTCAGGTGATGACTGAGGGAAACCCTCTGAAGGCTGCTGAAACTTTCTTTCTGAATGACTCTTTTCTCTATACGGTCTTCACCGCTCTGATAGTCTCCCCCTGAATTCTAGGTACCTGGGCTTCCTTCACTTCTCATCCCTGTTTCCTCCACTCAGGAGGATGGCCATGCTCTGTTTGGGTTTTCTCCCCTACACTGCAGCTTGGAAACTGTTTCCATGCTGGAAAAACCTTAAGGCTCACTTTGTTGTCTTCTTTTCAGGGGCCACTGTCCTGTGCTTCCTATTATCAGATGTCCGAATAACACTGTTTCCTGTGTTTTTCACTATATTACACGTGTTTAAATGTGGTCCCTGTTATTTCATCATGGCCAGAAACAGAAGTTCCTTTCGTAGAGAATTTTAGATACCTTTTGGAGCTGAATATAAACTTGACTAATGTGAGAAGTATAGAGTGATATAAGTTAAACAAAAATAGAATATAAGAAGATATGCAAATAGAAAATAAATTATAAGAAAACAAACAATTTTGGTACAAAATCATAAGCTTGGGAAGACTTTTAGATAGCAGTTCTGTAAATAATAAAATAGTTTACTTGTAAATGCTTCAGTCTTTCCCCTTATACTAATAGCTCGGACAAGGCAGAAATTTTACCTCTCCTCGGCAGAGCCTAAGCTAGTGTGACTTAAGCCATTTTCCTACCTAGAAGGAAGCCCCAGAAACTGCATGTCACATTGCACTCTGTCTGGCAAGATAATGGCAAAGACGAGGTTTGTGGTGTCCCTAGGCACTGCAGCTTTAGTTCCAAGCCACTCTCTGCAGATCCTAATAATGGCCGGCTCTGGATATAATTGCATCAGTATTTCCAGATAAGGTAGGGTAATCGGAAGTGATCATAAAAGATTTCACTCCCTGATTCACATTTACTTTACTAAGTACAGAGCTCCATTACCCATTTCTAAACTGGGGTCTCTTTAATGGTGGAGGGAGATGTCATAAGGCTCATCTGATGCAGAAAACACCAGAGCTAAAGAAACGCCAACTCTATCTTTTAGTTTACTGCATGTATCCAGAACATCTTTGAAAACTCATAAGGACTGTTCTCACCAGTGTATTTCCAGATGCTATTTCCAAACTATCTTTATTATCTTCCACATGTCTTAAATTTTTAACAAATTAGCTATCCATACTGATTGCTTTAAAAACAAAGCAAAAGTCCTTTTAGTTGCAACAGTTAAACCGACTCATGGGTTTCAATATTAAATAACCTTTAATATATTCTATTTTAATGATTAAAAAGCTCAGGCCAGTTGGGCACAGTGGCTTATGCTGTCATCCCAGTACTTTGGGAGGCCAAGGCAGGCTGATCAGCTGAGGTCAGGAGTTCGAGACCAGCCTGGCCAACAAGGTGAAACCCTGTCTCTACTAAAAATACAAAAATTAGCCAGGCATGGTGGTGCGTGCCTATAGTCCCAGCTACTCAGAAGGCTGAGGCAGGACAATTGCTTGAACCTGGGAAGTGGAGGTTGCAGTGAGCCAAGATTGTGCCACTACACTCTAGCCTGGGTGACAGAGCAAGAGTCCATCTGAAAAAAAAAAAAAAACAAACAGACCAAATCTGTATTAAATTTCATAATATCTGAAAAATATCTTGTGATATGATCTTTGCTCTGGATGTTTTACAAAAATGTGGCTCAAAACCCTATTTAATGGCTGGCACATACACAATAAGGTCCACTCTACTGTTGCTTCCTCCACCTGGTTAAAAAGTCATATTTCTCATGAGTGTTTACTACACAAGAATTGTGCATATAAGAAAATAGACAGAGAAATATATTACTGTAGAAGGAGAAGTAATGACTGATAATTATATAAATGGCACCAGAAGGGATTTTTTTTTCTCTGCATGCCATGTATGGAAAGGTCTATTAAATTTACAGCCAGTTCTGGCTGGAATTTATTTTTTTGAATTGTGCTGATGTGCTAATTTGGTCATCTATCTGGACAA
Source organism: Cacajao melanocephalus (assembly GCA_963573385.1). NCBI lineage: Eukaryota > Metazoa > Chordata > Mammalia > Primates > Pitheciidae > Cacajao > Cacajao melanocephalus. Next base: position 43,061 of record CAUYLG010053275.1, on the reverse strand, counting down.
TAAATGGCTTGTCATTTTTTCCCATGAGAACAAATGAGAGATAGGTACTTAAACTTCCCTTTCTCCTTCAGTAGCCTGGAAATCATTCTCAGGGTGGACAGTTGGCAAATAGTGTATGCATAAACTTGCAGATAAAACCCTTGGAGCAAGCAGGCTGCTGGCACGTGGCAATGGTAGCGCTACTCAAGCAAATGAACAAATAATCTGAAGCAGACAAATAGGGAGCTCTCCCCAAATCAAACAGGCTGTGGATGGTGAAGTCAGGATGGGTCCTTGAAAAATAAAACACCAAGGTTTGTTCCTCTGTGCCAAATGTTAATAAATAAAACAATGTTGCAAGGCAGGAAAGTAAGCAGGTATTAATCACATCCCTCTAGGGCTTCACATCCAAACCTCGTCAATCCTCTTTTGTTGAAGGAGGAACTGGCTAAAGCTGGAACTCACCATGCTGTTTCATTTTGACAAAGAGCTTTTCAGCACAGCACATTTTGCAAACACGGGTGGTAATACTGAGATCTTGTCTGGAGGGCCCCATTTAGCAGCACAGTCATCCTGAAGCAGGTTTGATGATCTACAGTAGTTATCTCAAAAGGAAAAATCTAGAAAGACACAGGCCAAATTAGTTTTTGTTTTACATTCGAATCTGTATTTAGATGAGCAATTGCTTAGTATACAATCTAGAATGGGGGCTCCAGCCTAATTCTATTCTTTCTTCCCTTTTTTTTAAAAAAAAATCATTGTACTTACACATGGGTGTCTGATTCCATTTCAAGCCTTTGCATCTCACTTGAGGTGGCAGAAAGATGCCTTGTGTTCACAGGCACTCTGTGCCACTATGAGAGGCCGTTCCCAAACCCCAGAATGGAATAAGCTGCCTCCACAATTTTCCATGCCTCTATAAGGTTCCCCACTCCTTGGTAGCTTATTTTTGCAGATAGACTTTAGTATAACGGTGGGCTTCTCCTCTGCACCATTTAGTTCTCAGGCTTAGGAGGTAGGTCCGGAACACTGCTGCTGCTTATGTGAGTATGCTGACAACACAGGGCTGCTACTCCTGACAAAGGGAAGTGAGAACTAGGTCCTGAGACAAGAGATGCTACCAAAAGATTAAACTAGATTGTTCCATCAGGTTATATAGAGAGAGGACCTAATGAAACAAGCACTAACCTACCGTTTTTTTATTCAGACATTCATTAGGCACAAATTCTTGATGTTAGAGTAAATGCTAATAAGTTAATATGCATGCTATTAGGAAATAAGCCAGTTATGCCATAAAATGTAACCTATATGAACAGATCAAAAGTAGGATCTTTTCCAAACTAGAAATATTCTGAAAATCTGTCTGCACGTATCCCATTTATACTCATGATTTCTCAGTATTTTGGTTTCATCTCTGGGCCCAGACTGAACATCTTTATTATCCCCTTGCTTTCCCTGGGAGAAAGTCACTCTATTTCACCTGCCACTCTGTGTCTTCATTTACTAGATGCCCAGTAGTACTAGGCAGTCTGCTATCCTCTGATGAACAGGGCACATGGACCCTGTCCGAGGGCACATGGTGGATGCCAATGTCATCAAAAGTTCTGGGAAACAGGTTTGAAGCAGGTGTAACAATACTGATTAATACACTGTGTACGCTGGGAAAGTGATACTTGAGCTGAGGATTGTTCAAAAGATTAGGAATTCACTAGAAGGGAAAAGGGCCCAGGCAGTAAGTACAGCTGAGACCCAGAAGCAGGAGGCAGAAGGAGGATGCAGGTGTGGCTAGGGAGCTGCTGATGGTTCTGTGTGGTTGAAATGTGTGTATGTATTTGTGTGTGTATGTGTGTGTGTGTATGTGTTACAGGATGGGCAAGGAAGCAGGGAGGGAAGAGGGAAATCACAGATGTGCTGGAAAAGGACATTAGAGCCAATTGTAAAGGGCCTTGTGTATGGAGCTTTACCTGTATTCTTTGGGCCATGCCGAGTCACTTTAAATGACGTGACCAAGCAGGGAACAGTGGCATGTGTCTGTGGTCCTTTCCATACTGGGGAGGCTGAGGTGGGAGCATTGCTTGAGTCCAGGATTTTGGGGATACAGTGAGCCATGAGCATACCTGGGAATTTGAATATCTACTGCACTCCAGCCTGGGCCATGGGCCACATAATGAGACCCCATCTCTAAAAAAAAAAAAAATAGGACCAGAATTGTACTTCAGAAAGGAAATTCTGTGAGGAGGAGAAACGGAATGAAGAGCTAATTGATTGGAGGGAGACTTGGGACGTGTAATTGATAGGACGTCACTGTCAGTTAAATGAATTTTGATAAAGAAAAGTTATAGAAGCCATTTTCCTTCCTCTCTTCAGTGCCAGGAAGGTGCTTTAACCTAGAGGAGAAAGGCATTGCTCTTATTTCAAGGACAAAACTTGAAAACCATGTGGAAAGTCATGAAAGAACTGTACTTTTCATAGAAGCAGTAACTAGAGGAAGATATCCGGTGGATTATGTAAGCAAAATCCTAGAGCACCCAAGTGGAGGGTGACCTGAATTTAGGTAGACAGGTCAGATGAGATTCAGTCACCGGATTCTTGAGTTTCAGTTTGAGAAGCACACTCTGTAATTCTAGCGCTGAAGGTCTTTCATGTGTAATTTGATCCCCTCCTGTAAACCTGAACCATGAAGTCAACAAGCCCATGTGTTCCTCAACTGGTTGGCTTTCTCCCATGTTATTTCCCCTTCAGAAGGGAGTAGCTTTAGAGAATGGTGGTTCTTCTCTGCTCCAGAAAATGTGTTTTTGTTTTGTTTTTTTGAGACAGAGTCTTACTCTTTTGCCCAGGCTGGAGTGCAGTGGCACCATCTCAGCTCACTTCAACCTCTGTCTCCCAGGCTCAAGCAATCCTCCTATCTCAGCCTCCCTAGTAGCTGGGACTACAAACAAGCGCTGCCACGTCTGGCTAATTTTGTGTGTGTGTTTTTGATAGAGACTGGGTTTCGCTGTTTCCCAGGCAGGTCTAGAACTCCTGAGTGCAAGCAAACTACTCACCTCGGCTTCCCAAAGTGCTGGGATTACTGGTGCCCCGTCTACTCTGAGGAATTTTAGGAGTTTCAGCGTCTTCTTAATAAATGTCCCCCCACCCCTCCAAACAACAAGCAAACCAATTCTCATAACAGTAGGTAGCTGGGGTAATTGTTACCTTCAGACTAAAGATTACCTTTGTCAGCATATTTCTAACATTTTTATGTATATAAGGGAAAAAACTCTCTTTATTGTGTAGGCTACTCAAACTTTTCCAACATTGAGTTATTTCTTGATTTTTATGGTTTTTTTTTTAATTGTTACAGGTTGGAATCTTTTGCTTCATTTTCCTTTCCTTGCATTTTTTTCTCTTTGGCTTTTTCTTTTTGCTCAGAGCAATGATCATGCTTAGAAGGAAATATTTGCTTTGCATTTCATTATAATAGGCCATAAAGTCACATCTGAAGTTATTCTAAAAGGAGCTAATGTTGTCATATATTCTTTTCTTCTCTCGAATGCAATGGTATCCAGACTGTCTTCTGTGACATACCTGAAAAGAATATTTCCATTTTTAGCTACTTTCTGTTCATATTAAATTTTTTAGCAACTGTTCTCCAGAAATCATTCTTTATTTTGTTCAGGTATACACTGAATATCCTCGAAGAAATTGGTGGTGGCCAGAAGGTCAATGATGACATTATTGTCAACTGGGTGAATGAAACATTGAAAGAAGCAGAGAAAAGTTCATCGATCTCTAGTTTCAAGGTAAAATTCTTTGTCTTCTGCTAGAGGCCGTGTGAGCTCTGTGCCTATCTGTATTGTTGTCATTATATGTTCAAGTGACCTTCAGTGTTAGGTATTTGAGGCTCCCCCTCCCATTTAGATTTTGTTGAAATGATTCGCTATTGTTTTGATGTTCATCAGCAATTTCACTGACGAATTTCTCAAATCTTTCTCCCATAATAATCATAAAAACCCATCATTAAAAAAAATAATTTTAACTTTTATTTTAGCTTCTGGGGATACATGTGCAGATTTATTACATGGGTATATTGTGTGATGCTGAGGTTTGGGGTACAAATAAATCCATCACCCAGGTACGAAGCATCGTACCCAACAGGAAGTTTTCCAGCCCTTGTCCTCCTCCCTCCCTCCCCATTCTCCTAGTTTCTACTGTCTATTATTCCCATATTTTTAATTTTAATTTTTATGTCTGTTTTTTGAGACAGGGTCTCACTCTGTCACCCAGGCTGAGGTACAGTGGCATGATCATGACTCACTGCAGCCTCAACCTCCTGGGCTCAAGTGATCCTCCTGCTTCAGCCTCCAGAGTAGCTGGGACTACAGGTGTACAATACCATTCCAAGCTAATTTTTTTTTTTTGGAAATGAGGTCTCGCTATGTTGTCCAGGCTGGTCTCACATTCCTGGGCTCCAGAGATCCCTCTGCCTTGGCCTCCCAAAGTGCTTTGGGATTACAGGGGTGAGCCACCATGCCCAGCCTATTCCCATCTTTATGTCTGTGTGTACCCAGTGCTTAGTTCCCCCTTAAAACCCATCATTTTAAAAGCAAGATTTTAGGCATTGTTCTTTCAAAGTAACATAAACGATATGACAGTATTTGTAAAATACGTGCATCCCCATGATTCAGATTAACATTATCATGGTGACCCGTGAAATGCTCCAGGATCTCACTTGCAATGTTTTTGAAAAAAAGCAGTTGTGTGCTTCTATCTAAATCCCATTTTCATTAGTAGCAGCATTTTATTAGATTTCTTGCCTCATGTTTCATACATTAACTGGAGTCTTCCTCACGGGACCCGTGTACTTGATCCCTATCATAATAATGCCCATGCCATCTAACTAAATTTTTCTAGTTTGAAGGTCAGGATTAGGGGAGGAACCCCTTCAGAGTTGTATTAACAGGGTTGGTGCGGCACTTCATCGTGGTATCCATTCTGTGTTTCAAAATCAAGAAAAAATTAAAATTTCTTTCTACAAGCAGGAGCAGAAGATACTGTCAGGGCAGGGCTGTCACAGGAGTGTCCACCTGCTGTGAGCTCATCACAGACAACTGTCACCTCTGCTCCATCTCCAGCCTATGGTCCAGTCTGGAGAGCTGAACAGAGGAGTGGATGCTGGTCACTGATGCAAGCAGATTCTTCCAGAAAGAGATTTGGAAAGGCAGTAAAGAAAAGCAAAGTCAAAAGGAGCTCTAAATATTGAATGCATTCTGGCTACCAGAGGCTCTTTGTTCACGTCTCAGGGTGTTTTCGCTGACATTGTGAAGCTGGCTTTACTGTTTTCCTCATTTCATAGGGGAGGACATCAAAGCTCAAGTAACTTCCTGAGAGTATGGCTAGTAATTGTATGTGATGATCCACAAATGGGAGAAAAATGCCTTTTACCTGTTGGGTGAAGCTGTAGAGTATCGTGTATCTACAGGTAGCTTAGTTGTTAATACAAAGTGACCAGCGTGCTTTGCCATTTTAGCTATTCCTAAAATAGCTGCTGCTTCAGCCCATTTCATTAGGCTGTGGCTTCTGCGGTGTTCTTAGGGGATAAGGTTTGGCAAGCGATGCTGGAGTTGACTCTTAGGAAGGTTTGACAATTCTTTTGCTCCTTGTAACACTCTGGGCTTGTTTTCTCCTGTCTTCTTAGAAAGTCACTGCAGAGTTGATTAAGTCAAAGAGGCCACACAGTGTACCGATAGGAAACGTCATACTAACCCCACATGCCTTTTATGTGGAGCCCTTTTAAAAATGAACACAACCCATTCTTTTAAAAAAAAAGTAGATTCAGAGAATACATTTGCAGGTTTGTTACAAACGTATATTGAGCAATGCTGAGGTTTGGGCTTCTATTGAACCCATCACCCAAATAGGTAGTTTTTCACCTTTAACCCACTTCCACCCTCCCGCTGCTTGTATGCCTCAGTGTCTATTGTTCCTACCTTTATATCCATATATACCCAATATTTAGCTTCCACTTGTAAGTGAATAGATGCAGTATTTATTGGTTTTCTGTTATGATATTAATTCACTTAGGATAATGGCCTCCAGCTGCATCCATGTTGCTGCAAATAACATGATTTTATTCTTTTTTGTGGCTGCATGGTATTCCATGGTGTATATGTACCACATTTTCCCTATCCAGTCCATTGTTGATGGGCACCTAGGTTGATTCCATATCTTTGCTGTTATGAATAGTGCTGCAATGAACATGAGCATGCAGGTGCTTTTTTGGAAGAATGATTCATTTTCCTTTGAGTATGTACCCAGTACTGGGATTGCTAGTCCAAATGGTAATTTCATTTTTAGTTCTTTGAGAAATCTCCAAGCTGCTTTCCACAGGGGCTGAACTAATTAACATTCCCACCAATACATAATAAAAGGGAATGATAATAATTCCCTTTTCTCCACAACCTCACCGACATCTCTTATTTTTTGACTTTTTAATAATCGCCCTTCTAAATGTTGTGCAATGGCATCTCATTGCAGTTTTGGTCCTCACTTCTGTGATGATTAGTGGTGCTAAGCATTTTTCCATATGCTTGACACAATCCGCTCTTTTAACATTATGTCTTTTTCCAGTTGTGCTAACTTCCTCCTGTTTATTATTTGAGAATGACTACCTGCTGTTGGTAGACAGTGGGTTTTCTGGGAAGTTACTGATGCCCCTACAGAAACTACAGTTTATTGAAACACTATGTGGAATACTGCTGCATTTCCCAGACCAGGCTGTATTAATATATACAAAGCCACCCACTTCCTTTGAGCTGAATGGGAGTAACTTCGGGATACATGGATGAAACCCTCTCTTTCTCTCTGCATAGGACCCAAAGATTAGTACAAGTCTACCTGTTCTGGACCTCATCGATGCCATCCAACCAGGTTCCATTAACTATGACCTTCTGAAGACAGAAAATCTGAATGATGATGAGAAACTCAACAATGCAAAGTACGTAAATAAGCCTAAGATCCGGAGGGAAGGACCCAACGGGCAGCTAGATAGTTGTAAAGTCGAATGCTCATGCTTTTATGCAAACACTTTATTTTCACTATGCATGCTTTTCCCTCTCATGACTTACTGTAGTCTCATCGTCACCATTTTGGATATGGTGTAATAGTAGCTTAAAGCTCCTAGTGCCAGAATGGGAGCAAGCCAAAAAAATAGTCATCACCATAATAAGAGTATTCTTGTAATTGATAAACAAGCCTATAGCTTCATAAAACCAATTCCCTAACCAAATGCCCCATTCATGAATATTCACGGATAAGAATGAAAAGGGGTAGGGTTCCACACCAGAGCCCTCGCCAGTGTGAGAGCCACTGTCTTGTGTTTACCACTCAGGTCACCCGCCAAATGAGTCCTCTAGAGTGAGTGTCAGCATGTTACAGTTTCTGAGCCAGATCCAGCCTGTTGTCTGCTTTTCTAAATAAAGTTTTATTGGGACACAGCCTATTCATTTACATCTCGTCTATAGCTGCTTCCCTGCTACAGCAGAGTTGCGTAGTTGCAACAAAGTCTAAGATGTTCACTATCTAGTCTTTTGCAAAAAAAGTTTCTGAACTTCTGCTCCAGACAGGTGCTTTTCTCAGATCAGGTTCTGTTAGTTTCCTCGGACTGCCACAACAAAGTACCACACCAACTGGGTGGCAGAAGTTTCTTCTCTCACAGTTACAGGAGCTAGAGGTTCGCAATCAAGATGTTGGCAGGATGATTTTCTTCTAGAATCTGCCCCATGCCATCTCTGCCTCTGTCTACAAGTGGCATTCTTCCTGCATGTCTGTGACTTCACATGGCTGTCTTCCCCTTTATGTTTCTCTGTAACGCTTTTTTTCTTAGAAAGACACCAGTCCTATTGGATTAAGATCCCACACAAACCCAGCATGACCTCGTCTTAACTATTTACATCTGCAGCAGCCCTCTTTCCAAATAGGGTCACAATCTGAGGCACTGGGGGTTAGGACTTCAGCATATGAATTTCAAAGAGACACAATTCGGCCCATAGCACAGGTCTAGAAGTGACAACTATCTAGTGCCTGGCATCCCTGCTTTATGATCCTACCACAGCCCTTCTCTCTGTTCCCCATTTGGGAAAGTGGGAACCTGTGCTCCTGCTATGCCGATGTTTAACACAACCTAATGGAGAGAAATAAATAATTAAACTAAAATTACAATAGATTGTGATGAGAGGTGTGGAAGGGACAGTATGGAGCATGCCTGGAGAGACAGGAAGGGGCCTGTCACTCTTTAGAGCAAATAGCAGCTCAGCTGAGCTCAACTGAAAAGACAAGTAAGAAGGAAGTAGACAGGTGAAGGAGAGAGGAAGAATGTTCCAGACAGAAGGAAAAACACGTATGAAGACCCAGAAGTTGTAAAAAGCCTTCAGCCCAGATGTTCAATGTGGGTTGAACAATGTGATTAGGTTTAAGAAACTTGCCAAGGCCATACAGGTTTTCAGTTGTGCAGCTGAGATTCAAAGTCCAACTTCAGAGCCCAGACTCCTAAGCATTCTCCTGTGAGGACAAGATACGAAATTACTTAGAAAAAGTGGTGAAAGAAATTACACAAAATGCGAAGTGTGGTTATGTAATGGTGGCAAGACTGTGTGTGATTTTATTTGAAGCTCCCTTATGATTTTGAGACAGTTTTTCTCTGTGTTTCATAATGGGGAAAAATTAATTTTACTTCATTAATAACTAATATGGAGGAAGTTATTGAGAGATAGACAAGGAGAAAAACTGGGACTACTCCTGACTGATGCTTTTAATTTAATTCGATCAATAAAGTAAAAGTAAGCCGGGCGCTGTGGCTCATGCTTGTTATCCCAGCACTTTGGGAGGCGAGGTGGGCCGATAACCTGAGGCTGGGAGTTCAAGACCAGCCTGACCAACATGGAGAAACCCCATCTCTACTAAAAATATTAAAAATTAGCCAGGCATGGTGGTGGGTGCCTGTAATCCCAGCTACTCAGGAGGCTGAGGCAGGAGAATCGCTTGAACCCAGGAGGCGGAGGTTCCAGTGAGTGGAGATTACACCATTGCACTCCAGTCTGGGCAACAAGAGTGAAACTCCATCTCAAAAATAAATAAATAAATAAATAAAGTAAAAGTAAAGTAATTTTAGGAGAGCAGGAGGTAGTAAGTGTGGGCTTGGTTAGAGTGAAGAATGTCTGGTGTAGCCACAGTAAGAGGTCACTAGATAATAAAAGAACTGCCAAGTAGTAGTGTGGGCTCATTGGAAAAGAAATTACAATCAATAAAACTTATTTTCATGTATCTACAAATAGAGCAAAAATGTTCTGATGCAGCTATTATAATTTTATTTGAAAATATGGAATATAAATCTCTGGCTACTCTATATTATAGTAGCATAAATAAGTACAAATATATGTGGGCAAAAATTGGAATGGAACAAAGAATTTAAAAATTGATGTGTAAGGTTAGGATATTATAGATGCATTTTTCCTCTTTTGCTCCTTGTAAAAATGTTACTGTAGTTGAAATATAGTCTGCAAACTTTTCCTAGCACACATTTTTATTCAGTTCTGTGACTTTTTGTGCCGTGCTGCTATGTAGCCCAGGAGAATACTCCCGGTGTGAGTATCAAAAGTGCCGCATGTGCTGGGTGTAGTGGCTCACGCCTGCAATCCCAGTGCTTTTGGATGCTGAGGCAGGAGGTTCTCTTGAGGCCAGGAGTTCAAGCCCAGCCTGGACAACACAGTGAGACCCCTGTCTCTATTAAAAAAAAAAAAGGCAAGAGCTGAAGAGTTCTCCAAAGACAAATAATACACTTGATAATGATCACAAGGCTAGGTAGCAAGTCTGATGCTTTGTCAGAAGCTTTGGTTGAGCCAAAATTTGTCCACAGAAGTGTGAGGATGCTGGTGACTGCCTCCAGCCACTGTAGGAGTAAGTTCTGTTTTGACTATGGAGAGACTGACTGTGATCCTCCAGGCTCTCATTCATGCTGTGTTTCTCAGGCTCTCACTTTCCCTCTTTTCTCTCTTTTAGGTATGCCATCTCTATGGCCCGAAAAATTGGGGCAAGAGTGTATGCCCTGCCAGAAGACCTGGTTGAAGTGAACCCCAAAATGGTCATGACCGTGTTTGCCTGCCTCATGGGGAAAGGAATGAAGAGGGTGTGAGGCCCGGTGGGGCCGGGCGGGAGGCGGTGCACTCCCTCCTGACTGCCCGGCACAGATGCTCCCTGGACCTCTCAAGCCATTCCAAAGTTCAGCTTGGTAACATTCTACAAGATTCCAAAAAAGCACATATTAGTGCAGCCAAGTAGCCTCTCCTGTATTTAACAAAAAGTGCGTCATTCTTTGCAGGAGGCCCAATCTTCTATACATATGCTTCTATTCTTGATTTATTTCCTTCTTCGAAAATCTAGAGGAAAAGAAAGAGGTTGTTTTCCAGGTGCCCTTCTTGCTTTTGCCATTAGTTGAGGATAGAAGCTGCAGTGTTACTAATTTTGATGTAATCTTTCAAACCAGCTACATGTGGCTTCCCTTTTATTTGTTCAAGATGAGGGCCAGGAGGCGAATCATCCTGCCTGCCCTAAAGCCTGTTCCTGGAGGCCGGCATCTGATCTGTTGCAGGCCTCTCTTTCTGTCCCCTCTTCCTGCTCCGCCTCCCATGACGTTGCTCCTCACACTCTTGGAACCATGCCTTCTGGTGGGCCCATCTCTTCTGGCCATCCTTGTCTCTGGGCCATTTGGAGCGTCTGATAAATCGGTCAAGCTGTTGAAGTCCCAGGAATCTCTGGTAGCCTGCAGAAGTAAGCCTCATCATCAGAGGCTTTCCTCAAAACTGGAGTCCCAAATGTTATCAGGTTTTGTTTTTTTCGGCCCCTAAGAATCCCTCTGTTTTCAACTCTAGAATTTGGGTTCGGACCAGATCTAACATCTTGAATACTCTGCCCTCTAGAGCCTTAATCTCGGACGGGTTGGATCCAAGGAGGGTGTGATGGGGCATCAAGTCACTTGGGGGCAGCATGGAGCTATACGCATCCTTTAGAGTGCTGCCTCTCCCGGCATTTAGCCCCTCACGTTAGATCTAGTTATTATGGTATGGCTAATATCTGTCAATATTTGGAGGCAATCCTGCCTTGCTTTTGCTCTTAGAGCTTAGCGTATCTGATTGTTGTCAGGCCATATTATCAATGTTTACTTTTTTGGTACTATAAAAGCTTTCTGCCACCCCTAAGCTCCAGGGGGGACAGTATGTGCCAATGAATAGGACCCCTACTCACATACACACACACCTAGCCAGCTGTCAAGGGTAGAATGAATCTATGCTAGATAAGAAATGGTGGCATTGCGTTATGAAGGGCTAATTTACTGGACAAAGAATTCCAAAGCAAAACCAGAACAGAATGAATTTGAGCAGCTCTCATAGGTTAAGCCATTTCCCCCCAAACCAACTGAAGGCTAAAAAGCAACAGGGCATTGTGAACCAACACTAGACTCCCACTATCATGGTGAAAGGGTTCGTCAATGAGGTATCTTCTTTATTGGTGGTATGTAATAGAACTTAACCATTCTTCAAAGCAATTGAAATGCATTGCTCTGGATCTATTCCTTGGCAGTGGACTCAGAAAGCCAATATGTGGCTCTTCCCAGCCCATAACCAGTATTTTTGCTGCTTCTGAATGCAAAGTGGTTGGTTTTGACTTCAGATTGAACTTGCTGTAGTCTCAGACGATTTCCCCTCTTTCGCCTCCAGGAAGAAAGAATGTTACTGCCTTAATGAAAAATGACGAGCATGATGCTCAAAATCTTTCCAAATAAAATATTCCCTATATTAGGTGTCTCTGGGTGTTTCCTTCTGGAAGTTTGCTAACATTGTGCTAACAGTGTTCATTCATTCCACCAACATGCTTTGAGTGCCTAGTATGTGCTAGGCATTGTGCAAGACTTTAGGAATGTGCCTGTAAATGAAACGGGCAGTGTGCTCAGCTGATGCCTGTCTTGGGAAAGACAGAAATTAAACAATTAGAATAACAGGTATGACAAGTGGTAAAAAGAAGGGCAGGGTGAGAGATGAGTTTATGACAGGAAACAGCCTGAGGAAAAATAGTGTAGCTGAAAACTAAAGAATAAATTTCAGTTAGGCAAAGCAGGGAATAAAATTAAAGTTGAGAGCCAAACTTGGTCATACACTGAACTTGTAGGAGTGGAGAGGTGTGATACCTTTCCTCACTTATCATCAGGGTCATGGCCAATACTATGACAAAAGATGGGTTAATAAGAGAAAAGGTGACGAATTAATCAAAGTTTTACATGACATGGGAGCTTTTCAAAATGAAAACCCAAAGATCCAGGGAAAAACTGTTCATTTTTATGCTTAGATTTAATGCAGAACAAATGGCCATGTAGAAATGTGATTGGGCAAAAGGCTGTGATCTAAGGTTAAGAAACTGAAGGGGAAACCCAGCAAGGTCTGTCTGTTCAGATTCTTCTTGGCTGCAGTCTATAGCATTTTTTCCCTTAGAGATCAGGGCAGGACACCCCTGGAACGAGGGTCTTATTACCTACTATCAGGCAAGGTAGACCGGAGAATTTCTTTACCATCAGTGTCTACACAGAAAGGCAGGGGGAGGTTAGAGTAATTTTTCCAGGGTTTTGTGGCTTGCTTTGGGAGAAAGGGGTTCTAGTTTCTATGACCCTCCTTGAGGAAGAAGAATTCTGCTTTCTATGAGTTGCTTCAGGGCAGAAAGAAGGGCGGGAGACAGGAGGGCAGGAGAAGGTCAGGGAGACCTTGTTTCTGAGGTTGCCGTCAAGGCTTTCCAGTCTCCTTTAGTTCAAAATACTCTGCAAACCAAAGTGCCACACTTTTTAGGGTTTCATTTTTTTCTGAGCCCCAACAAACCCAATCATAAACAAAAGTCAGATTTAGGGATTGGTGCAAAACAACGTCTAGACTGAGTTGAGGAGGTATCTTTGGGGTTAGCAGAGCCCAGATCTCCTCTCCAGCTTGGCTGGGCCTCACTTGGGAAGGAGTGGAGGTGCGCAGCGGGGATGTGGAGAGTTTTGCTGCAGCCAGCTTCCTTGGATGGGCTGCTGTGACAGAGAAGCAGGCCATCAATTTGGCATGGTCACACTTGACCTTCAGAGGAGCCACCCACCCACCCAGCAGCTAGGAAGCTGGGCTTTTGTGCCTGAGCTGCGTGTCCAGGCTTTACCAGCAACTTCTTGGAGGTAGCTCCTCCCTGGCCTAAACACTCTTGCACCTTCTATACTTAGGAGGGCTCTGTCTTTCCAACATATCAAGAGGCCACAGATACTGTTTCTTTTCATTTGTACTAGACTGCACTGATCATTCTCGTAAATAAAAAGACCAAAAAGGTTCAGAAAAGGCTAGAAACTAAGACCATCTTGAAGAGAAGACTAAAGGAATTCACCAGAAAAAGCATGATAATTTTTTGAAATATAAATTGTATTGTTACATTTTAAATTATCAATCCAAGTGTGGCATAAGAAATTTAAATTGCACCAAAAGGTCTACAGTAGAAAGCAGGTCACCTCCTGGTTCCATGCCTAGTGGTGTGCTTTGAAACCAGCTGATATCAGCTCACTAAAGCCAACTGAATTGTGTGCACCTGTTGTTAAACTATCATTAGCTTCACATGGGCCATGGTGGAAATATTTACACCCCCAAAATGACCAAACTCTACTAATAGGGCTTTTTATCCCAGAAGAGCTGGTTTATCAATCTATCACTATCTCTATCCTAACAACTCAAATTCCCCTGCTAATCAGCAACCACTGTTACCAACTTCTTTCGTATCTTAGAAATATTCTGTGCACATATCACACCCAAACATCTTTTTTATAATAAATATTAGCATATCATAAACATCACTCTGCATTCCATTTTTTTTTACTTAAGACCTTGTCTGGGAGGCTGTTTCAGATTGGTACATACAGACCTGCTTCTATCTTTCCAATAGGTACATGGTCTATTATATACGCGTACCAAACTCTATTTAACCAGTGACCTCTAAATAGGTATTTAGGTTGTTTTTGGCCAGCCGTGGTGGCTCACACCTGTAATCCCAGCAAGGTCAGGATTTTGAGACCAGCCTGGCAATGATGGTGAAACCCCGTCTCTACTAAAAATACAAAAATTAGCCAGGCATGTTGGCTGTTGCCTGTAGTCCCAGCTATTTGGCAGGCTGAGACAGGAGAATCGCTTGAATCCAGCAGGCAGAGATTGCAGTGAGCCGATATGGCACCACTGCACTCCAGCCTGGTGACAGAGAGACACTGCATCTCAAAAACATAAGAATAAAAAATATAAAATGATATTTAGGTTGTTTTAATCTTTTGCCCCAAAAATAAGGCCACAATGAATAATATTATACTCACTACTTGAGCACAGAATGTTAATTTTAATTCAACAGGTACTTACCAAGTTCCTGCTCTGGCAAAAATATTGCACATTGGGTGGTAAGACATGGATCATCTTAAGTTTCTTCAAATTATTTTATTAAAAACCCTATGCAGGGACAGATGATCTAGCCAAGCCCAACTTCTCTGTTTTATGTCTAAACGAGCATGTTAACCAGCATGCATGCACACACAAACCATAATAAAAAGCAGAATGTGATCAAAACAATCACAAATTTATACATTAATAATTGTCACAGGAGCTCATGGAAAAAAATAATTCTGAATGAAGGATCAACACAAGTTTTTGGAATAATTCAGTTGTGATGAATGAGAAGTGGGTAGGAACTGGGTCGTACTAATGCTGATGTTCCCTACAGAGCCAGACACCTTTCTAGACTTTTAATAACAGCTTCATAATAAAAAAATTGATTTAGGCTCCTTCTGAATTTTGTAATAGAATAAGTAAAAAATAAAAAATTGATTTAGGCTGGGCACGGTTTGAGGTCAGGAGTTCAAGACAAGCCTGGCCAGCATGGTGAAACCCTGTCTACTAAAAACACAAAAATTAGCTGAGTGTGATGGTGCACACTTGTAATCGTAGCTACTAGGGAGGCTGAGGCTGGAGAACTGCATGAACTCAGGAGGCGGATGTTGCAGTGAGCCGAGATTGCGCCACTGCACTCTAGCCTGGGTGCAGAGCGAGACTCCATCTCAAAAAAAAATATATTGATTTATATTAGTCATAAACAAGTGTTTCGTGAATGTAACAAATGCTGAACAGAAAGAGGCAATTGTGAGATAAGTTGTGAAATAGACTTACCCGCAGAGTATTTAGAATAGAATGGATTCCTGTCTGTCTGGAAATTATGACATTAGGGCTGGTCTGATGCAATGCATTGGATTAAATGACCTTTTAAAGTATCAGTCCACTTAGTGATTTTGTTCACCTAGACACACATTCACACATATACACACACAGACAAACACAGACACATGCAAACACACACAGCCCTAGTCTGTCACTGGGAGCACAACTGTGATCTCCACTGTAAAACTGTGTAAACTTTTTTTTTTTTTTAGACGGAGTTTCGCCGCTCTTGTTATACAGGCTGGAGTGTAATGGCGCGAGCTCGGCTCACGGCAACCTCCGCCTCCCGGGTTCAAGTAATTTTCCTGCCTCAGCCTCCCGAGTAGCTGGGACTACAGGCGCGCGCCACCATGCCCAGCTAATTTTTGTATTTTTAGTAGAGACGGGGCTTCACTATGTTGACCAGGATGGTCTCGATCTCTTCACCTCATGATCCACCCGCCTCGGCCTCCCAAAGTGCTGGGATTATAGGCGTGAGCCACTGCGCCCAGCCGACTGTGTAAACTCTTAGCCTGCCATAGACCAGCCTATTTCAGCCTGAGCATTCAGCACAAGACATTTTCATGTGCTCTCAGTCCCTGGGATGAGCCCTGGGCCCACCTCCCTTACAGTTACCATACCTATTGTCACTGACCTCTATTCTTTGTTCAGTCCAGTGTGCAGAGAGGCTTGCAGTAAATGCCAGCAGTGCTATCTTGGTGAACTTGACATCATTTTCCGCAGCACATTCCTGCCAAGCTCGTGATTCAGAAGCAGAGCTAATGCTCAGAACAAGTAAGTGGCACTGACCGATCCTCTTGTGAAATCTAGTTGCCTTGACAGTTTCCTAATAAAATTCCTGTAATTAAATTTTAAGCTGTCAAAGAGGGCTCTTAGTATTTTTTCTCACTATTTCTGAAAAACAGAGTTTGCCAACTGAGCCTGTATATGGGTGACAAAAAGAAAACTATGTAAATGTTTTCTCATGCCTAACATATATATATATATATATGTTTAACAATAGGTGCACACAATTCAGTTGGCTCCAGTGAACTGGTTTCAAAGCACACACACACACACACACACACACACACATTTGTGACTAAAAGACAGGTTTACTTCTTTCTTTCCAGTCTAGATGCCGTTTTCTTTCTTGCCATTGTGCACTGGCTAAGATTTTCAATTTAATGTCGAATAGAAGTAGCAAGAGTGGACACATTTGCTTTCTTAGTGATCTTTCAGAGAAAGTATTCAGCCTCTCACCATTAAATTTGACCATGGCTGTAAGCTTTTCAAAGACGCTTCCTTTCAGGTTGAATTTCCCTATGATTTCTGGCTTGCTGAGGGATTTTATTGTAAACGACTATTGAATTTTGTTAAATGCTTTTTATTCAGATGGGCTTTTAAATTTAATCCGCTAACATGGTGAATTACATTAACTGGTTTTTGAATATTAAACAAACATTGCATCCTTGTGAAAAAAAATCCTACTTGATTGTAATGTATTAGTCTTTTGCAATATCACTAGATTAAATTTGTTAAAATGTTGTTAAGCAGTTTTGGATCTATATATATGAGGGATATTAGTTTATAGTTTTCTTCTTTAAATGTCTTTATCAAGCTTTGGTGTCATCAAATGAGTTGAGAAATGTTTCCTCTTCTTTCATATTTTGAGAAGATTTTGTGTGGAATTAGCATTGTTTCCTCCTTAAATGTCTGGTAAAATTCACCAGAGAAGCCACCTAGTCTGGAATTTATTTGAGAGAAGATCTTAAACTATGAATTCAATTACTGTAATAGATACAGGGCTATTCAGGTTATCCATTTCATCTTGAGTGAGCTTTGACAGTTTGTGTCATTCAAAGAATTTGTACTTTTTACCTAGGTAATCAAATTTATAAGCATAAATTGTTTATGATTTTTTAAATTATATTTTAATATCTGTAGAATTTATAGGAATATTCCTACAATTTCATTCCTGATGGTAGTGGTGTGTATTTCTTTTGTTCTTGATGAGTATGACTAGAGGCCTATATCAATATTACTGCTATTTTCAAAGAACCTGTTTTTTTGTTTCATTGGTTGTATCTATAATTCCTTTTTTTCTACTCTATTGATTTCTAATCTTATCTTTATTGTTCCCTTACTTGTTGTGGATTTACTTTGCTTGCCTTTTTTCTTAAGTTTCTTGAGGCAGAAGCTTGGGACATTGGTTTCACATCTACTTTTTAAGTATCTAATCCCATAAAATTTTCACTAGGCACTGTTTTAGCTGCATCTCACACATTTTGATATATTGTGTTTTAATTTTCATTCAGTTCAAAGTATGTTCTAATTTTTCTAATTTTTTTATGTCCCATGGCCTTTAAAAGAGTATATTATCTAATTTCTATATCACTGCACAAAGACTGTAATTAACCATAATATATTATGTAGGTTCAAATAGCTAGAAGACAATATTGAAGGTTCCCAACACAAAAAATGATAAATGTCTGAGATGACTGATATGCTAATTACCATGATCTGCTCACTATACATTATATGTATTGAAACAACACTATGTACTCGACAAATATGTACAATTATTTTTTGTTGATTAAAAAATACAATTTTAAAAAATAAAAATAAAAAATTTCCAAATATGTGGGGATTTTCTATATAATTTTTTGTTTTCTATTTCTAGCTTAATTCCACTGTGGCATGCTCTCCGTAACTTCAATCCTTTTAAATTTCTCAGTTTTTTGTATATGGCCCAGAATGTGATCTGCCTTGGTGAATGCTCCATCTGCACTTGAAAAAGTATGTATTCTGCCATTGCTGAATGGGATGTTCTATTAACGTCAATTAGGTGATGCTGGTTTGTAGTGTCCAAACATGCTACAGCCTTTTTCATTTTAGGGAAAGTAATGCTATATAAGTTCCATGCCTAGAGCATAAAAGATGAACCTTGCTTGCTAGAATACTTGTTCTTGAAAGCGTCAACCCCTGAACAGTTCACATACCCTGAGGTTACCATGCTATGAAGAAGCCTAAATCAGCTCACATGGAGAGGTCTCTAAGCCAGATAAAACGAAAGCGACGCCTGACCAATCCCTAGATTCTCTAAGTCCTCTGCTGTTCTGGCTCCAGCCACTGATCACAACCACACAGGAGATCTTGAGCCAAAATAATTCACCACCTTATCCTCAGATTTCTGACCCAGAGAAACTGTGAGAGATAAAAGATAATTATTGTTATTTCAAGCCACGAAGTTTTAGGTATTACATAGTAATAGTGATAGTAGTGATGTATTATACCGTAGTAACAGCACTATAGATAACCTCATCTCTTACTTAAGAAACTAGAAGTTCTCAGTACTAACTTACTCAATGTCCAGACTTCCTCAACTAGGAATATATCTGCCTCTGTATGCCTTTATATGCATCTGTAGGTCCTTCTTTCTCATTTCAGCAAAACAGAATACCTGAATTCTCTCCTACACCACTGGTCATGATCCAGTCTTTCTTGCAAGCTCATTTTTCTTCACTTGTGCCTTTACCTTCTGTGCTCCTCAGAGTTTCCATTTTCTCTTCTCATCTCAAACTCCATACTCTTCCACATCCATCTCTTCCTATCCTTTTCTCCTTTCTTGGTTCATAGCATAACCATCTACTCTGCTGCCCATGCCAGAAATCTGGAAATCATCTTTCCTTTGCTATATTTTTCATTGCCTATATCCCATCAATCACAAAGTCCCATCACTGCTAACTCCTTCTTAATTCCTCTCATATCCATCTATGTCTTTTCATTCATGGAGCTAGTATTTTAGTTTGTTCCACCAATCATTTCTTGCCTGCTTTGGGATCAAAGAAGTTAACCTAGAGAATTTTTACCTAGAGAAAGTTAGGAATTTATCGTATTTTTAAATTGTAGCCTTATAGTTTGTGATCAACTTTTGCAATTATTTCACAGAAAATTGGAAAAATTATACATACTTAAAAAACTAAGTTCAGTATATGTCTATCACTTTAATTTTGTTATTTGTATCATTCAATTTCTGGATTCTTTGAGTTCATCCATGGGAAGCTCAAGCAAGAGAACAAAGGAAGGGAAGAAAATGGAGGTCAGGATTTTTGTTCTCCCAGCTCTCTTCCTGCAGAATTAATAAAAACTGCCTGAGGGCTGAGTGCAGTGGCTTATCCCTATAATCCCAGCACTTTGGGTAGCCAAGGCAGGAAGATTGCTTGAGCCCAGCACTTTGAGATCAGACTGGGTAACCTGGTGAGAACCTGTCTATAAAAATACAAAAATTATCCAGGTATGGTGGTGTGTGTGGAGGGTGCAGTGAGCCATGATCACACCACTGCATGACAGCCTAGATGACAGAGCAAGACCCTGTCTAAAGAAAAGAAAGAACTACCTAAGTCCTTCAATGGGAAGTCTCAGCTCCAGCCAGGCAGCCCTCCCCTGTGGCTCTGTCTGTTACCAGGTTCTGGTCATTCGTTCTTTTCCTTTCCCCATCTTTTCAGTGCCCCATGTTACTATTCTTGGGACCCTGCCCTATACCTGGTAATTTCCCTATACCCTTCCCACATCAGTATAAACAATACTTTTATTAAACTCCCACAAATTAATAAAATTGAGTATACCATCTTGCAATGCTCACCAGGGAATCCTTTTAGGTTCAACCAGGCATTCAAACTCACAAGACTTCCATCAGCCTCATTTGGCAACAGTTTATTCAGCGGTACGTAAGGTAGAACTCAAATCTTGATGGTAAGGAACTGTTGGGAGCTCTTCTCCCATGGAAGTAGTTCTTGGAGCAGCCATGCAGCAGCCACACTGCTTCCCAGGCTTCTCAAGTGATGTTTCAGGTGTGAAGCAATGAAATCCACATCAGGCAGGTGTAAGAATCACCCTGGCCTAGAAGCTCCATGCACCACGGTAGCCAATATCTTGTAATAACTTCATAGACACAGCTTTCAGGGTCCCTATGGAGACATATGGAGTTACCGGAGTCACCACACTTAAGGGAACTGAAAACTATGATGTCCCAATCAGATATTTATAGCTCATTTATGGTTATCCTGAGTCCAGATGCAATTTATTCAATAGGAGTTATTTCTACCAAAAGTAATATTGCCTAGGAACATAGTTGACATTTTACCTTTATCAAGTTTTTAGAGGAACAGAGTAAGGAAGATAAGTGAAAGTCAAATTTTCATGCAGAAAGAGGCATGTTTCCCATTGAGGCATGGGCTCTATATTTCCTATGTCTCCTTTTGTCTACCTAAGCCATCCTAGACAAATGGGAGCGTGCTACAGTCTTCCCCTGTGTTGTTATTTATTTCTCCTTGATATTTCTATCATGTTTTGCTTTATATTTTAATAGTATTGACTTTTTTTTTCCTTTTTTTCTTTCTTTTTCTTTCACTCCATCTTATGCTACTGAGGTATTTTTCGACTCATAAAGTTTAATGGCTGTTGTATATTAATTATACCTGTTGTCAATTCCAATTGATCTTTGTTCAGCTTTTTGCTTTGCATAGCTTAATTTTGCTTTGTCTGATTTTAACAGTGCCATGTTTTTGTTTGTGTTGTTTCATAAATATACTATTTTTCTACAGCAGCTTTGGGTTTTACAGAAAAAAACGAATGGAAAGTAGAATTCTCATATGTCCCCTCACTCCCTACATTTCCCCACCCCAACACACACACAGTTTCTCCTATTATTCACATCTTGTATTAGTGTGACATATTTATTATACTTGCTGAACCAATATTGATACATTATGATTAACCAAAGTTCATAGTTTGACTAGAGTTTACTGTTTTTTTGGTTTCTTTTTGAGATAGGGTCTCATTATGTTGCCCCGGCCAAATCCCGGGCTCCAGGGATCCTCCCATCTCAGTCTCCCAAGTAGCTGGACTACAGTCACATACTGTCGTGCCTGGCTAGAGTTTGTTCTTTGTGTTGTACATTCTTCAGGTTTTGACAAATGTATAATGACGTGTTCATCATTACCATGTCATATGGTGCAGTTTCGCTGCTCTAAAAATCCTCTGTGCTCCACCTACTCATTCCTCCCTCTCTCCCACCTGAACCCATTTTCCAGAATGTCATATAATTAAAATCATATCATATGAGGCCTTTTTCAGATGGGCTTCTTTCACTTAACAATGTGCATTAAGTTTCCTCCAGGTTTTTCTCTGACTTGAAAGCTCATTTATTTTTATCTTTTACTCTAGCTTCTGTTTCTGTTTCATTGATGTCTCCTTCTATATATCTTCTATTTTTAACTTCTATGGATCATTTTATTTTAGGTGTATAAGTCATAAAAAGCATAGAGTGGAGTAAAAAGTAATTTGAGAGCTTCACTTTTAGTGGAAGGCTTTATATTTTTTTCCTTGTACATATTCTTGTAGTATGTATTGTGTCCAGTCTTTCTCTTTAGAAAATGAAGCACCAGAGATGAGGCCTGGGGCTAAGAAACAGCCACTTGAATGAGCAGGGCAAGAGAGGAGGATAGCGAAAGCAAAGAGAGAGTAAAACTCAGACCCAACATGAAGGTGAGAATGAAGGTCACTTAGACAGGTGAATGACTTGGGAAGTGGATGGGAAATCTTGTCAGATTTACACCAATGCAATCTCTCTGTCTCATTCTCTGGAAGGACATTTTAGAGAAGCAGCTCAAATGCTAGCTCTACCTCTTCCACTCACCACCAAAATGATTTTATTTCCTCCAAGGTATAGTTGAACAAATTGATTTTATATTATATCTTAATATAAAAAAGGTTAATATGTCAAATATTAAGATTTAGTATTATTTTATATTAAGATTAATATAAAAAGGTAAAGGTAGAAATAAAGTAGGAAAAAAGAGATAAATACAAAGGAAAGTACCAGAAAGTAAAAGCAATTGAAGACGGACAAAGAGAAAAACAAACTACAAAAATACAAATAAAAATAGAGAAGAAAAGAAATATCCCATTTACTCTAATGAAGAGATCCACAGACAAACGCAGGAGGGATTTCCAAGTCAAGACAACTCAAAGAGATTATGGTTTAATGAGACTTTCCCCACCTCTCCCCAGTCTCATAAAATTAGAGGAAAAGATACAAAAGGACAAAACCCAAAGGAGAGCAAATGAGAAACAATTTCAGATACAAGAAATGAAATATAAATGCAGAGTGGTGGCAGATGTGGATGGCATGCGACAGGCAATGGTGGCCACGGTGGCCACTGTGCGCATTGGAGACATACTAGGGTGCTACAGGTAAGCTGACTGCTCAGGGCCACGGACTGAGTACATTCTTCCCAGCTTGTGGGAAAAAAAGAGCGATAAAAGTTGCTGCCAGACTTTTGCTTCCACTTAGGATACAGAAAGTTGCAGACAAATGTTGTTCCTACCTTAGTAAGAACAAGCTGGACAACCTCCAAAATGATAATTTTTACAGCTCATCAGAGAGCGGATGCTGCAAAGGAAACCGATAAACCAAAATTGAGGGAGGGTCAGGAGAGCAGAAAAGGCCCCATCTGAGGCACAGACAGGCTGGTCTGCCAAAGTCTGAGAGCAGAGCAGAAAAATCGGAAGCAACTCTATGTTGGTCTAGGTTATCCCAAGAAAACCAATAGAAGATATAAGTATAAATAAACATATGTGTGTTTGTGTGTGTGTGTGTGCATATATATATATATGTATATAAAGAGATTTATTATAAGAAGTTGGCTGACATTGTTAGGAGGCTGAGAATGCCCAGGAACAGCAGGAGATAAGTTGGAGACCCAGAAAAGCAGATGGTCTAAGTTCTAGTTTCAGTACAAGTTTGAAGGCATAAACTGATAACCCAGCTCAAAGTCAGTGAAGCAGAGAGAAAGAAATCTTTTTTATTCAGCCCATTTTCCTATTCAGGCTTTCAATGGATTAGATGAAGTCTACCTTCTTCGGGCCTGTTTTATAATCTACTGATCCAAATGCTAATCTCATCTAGAAACACTCTCACAGACATGTTCAGAAATAATGCTTAACCAATATCTGGGCACCCCATGGCCCAGTCAAGTCAATGCATGCAATTAACCATTGCAAATCTCAGAGCACTCTGAACCCCAGACTGAGAACAAGACAGTGGTCATCAGCACTGGGGAAGAGTCAAGAGATGTGAGAGAGATGACTTCTTTGAAGCTCAGAGCCTGCTGACGTTTGAGGTCAGGGCAGGAAAACAGAGAAATCCCACAATGAACCCAGCCTTTTGCTGCATAGGAGGCAGCAGCTGCCTGTGGCTGCTGGTGGGGAAGAGGAGAGCAGAAGAGCTGAGACCCCTCCTATGGCGCAGGAGCACTGGGCCTGACGATGGGTGCAGGCAGGGCAGGAGAACTAAGACAAACCTTCCAGGCACTCAGATCTTCATCCTGGCTAGAGGAAAGAATTTGATCTTGCCCTCAAATAATTTGAAGTCTATAATAAATAAAATTTAACAAAAATAACAGCGAAGCCTAGACCCAGCTCAATTGCAGACCAGATTGGCTCAATCCTTCACACTGGTGGCATGAGAGAAGAAGGTATGTGACCTATTCTGGGCTTATCTGCTAGTTACTTTAGTCTATACTATCCTTTTATACATAACATGTGATTCAATAAAAAATTACAAGCATATGAAAAAGCATAAAAAGTGACCCTTCTTCAAAAGAAAAAATGGTCAAAAGAACCAGATGCAGAGATTGCTTGAAGGCAATCTTCATTCACACATGTATTAACAAATGTGAAATGTAACAGTGAAAAGCAAACTACAAAAAAAAGTAAATTCAAAAAAGAAAGTGTCAGAAATGAAAAATATATCAGAAATAGACTTCTTTCAATGGACTTATCAGCAAACTGGAATTGCTGGGAAAAGAATAAGTGAACTTGAAGCCAGATCAATAGAAAATATCTAAATTGAAGGATAAAGAGAAAAAAGAGGTAAGAAAGAAAACAAAAGCATTCTAGTTATTATTGTTGTGAGGACAAAAAAATCACTGCAAACTTACAGATGTAGACTCATACATACAGAGCCAACGGATTTTTCCCGAAGATGGCAAAGCAATCCCATGGGAGACAGAAAAGTGTTTTCAGGAAATGGTGCTAAAACAATTGAATATCTATATGGAAAATTAAAGAACCTCAATCCCTCCCTCACAACATATACAAAAATTAATTTGAGATGAATCATAAACCTAAAAGTAGAAATCAAAACTGTAAAGCTTCAAGAAGAATATTTGCATGACCTTGAGTTAGACAAAGCTTCTTAGACAAGACCCAGAAAGCACTGTTAAAGAAAAATTGCTAAATTGAACTCAGCAAAATTAAAAACTTCTGTTTTGCAAAAGACATCAATAAAAAAATGGGAGAGCCACAAAGTGTCAGAAAATATTGACAATGTATATGTCTGACAAAGGAGTTGTATCCTGAATATATAAATCTCACAAGTTAATAATAAAAAGACAAAAAACTAAATTTTCCAAAATGATCAAAAGACTTTGACAGACACTTCTCAAAGGAAGACATATTTACAATACAGATATCTGACAAAAGACTGATGTCTAGAAAATGTAAATAACTCCTACAAATCAATAATAAGACAAACTATCCAATTAACAACCAGGCAAATGATTTGGACAAACACTTCACTACACATATAATCTAACTGTACACTTATGATCTGTGTATTTCACTGCATGTACCTTAATACAAAGGAAAAAAAATGCTGCTCACTTTTACCTAGAACTGATTTTTAAGTAGCTGCTAGTCAGTATGAGACAGAGGAGTAACTACACCAGGAGTAATTAAGCTAGTAACTAAGTCAAGTCATTGCTGTTTGGTGACTGGGTCTCCAAATCCACTCCAAAAACCAGCGTAAGACAGGGCTCTGGACTGGAAGCACAGGGACTTCTTGGAGGCATGTGCCAAGCAGACAGAAGTGAGCACAGAGGAAGAGAGAAAGAAATGAAAGACTTCCTACTTGAAAGAAGGGTTCCTACGCAAAATGAGTGTGCAAACCAGAGTTCCAAATCACAGAAGAAATCAAATACCAATAAAGGCAGCTAACAAAATCAATACTCAGAACATGAAGTCACCCAAATATAATTAACCTCATTAAGCAGTGCAACATCGACTTTAAAATAAGTATTCTGAGGATTCTCAGTGAGAGATCTGAAGGAATCATATCAATTTAAAAATTGAAGAAAAATCTTAAATGATATTTAAAAATACTGGCATAAAAACAAAATTCGTAAACATGCAAAAGAACCAGCTGTAAATGATTTATGTGGTCATCACGATAATTTTTTAAAGCAAAATTGACTATGTAGTCTAAATTAGACTCAAAGAATGGATTAGCAGATTTGAAGATAGTGCTGAGAAACTCACCCTGAATACAGCATACAGTATGAGACAAAGATTATGCGTTTTTAAAACATGAAAGGAGGGATACAAGACATGAAAGATAGATCAAGAAGCTCCAACGGGAGCCCCTACAGTGCACTAGCAGAGATACAATAGCTGAAGGAAAAATAAAACGATTTTCCTAGATTGAAGAAATGTCTAAATCCTCAGATCAAAAGTATATTCTGTGTACTGAGCAAGATAATAAAAAATAAATCCACATCTAAACCAGAGTAATGGATCTGAGAAGCACCAAGGATAAAGATAATCCCTTAAAAGTCACCTAGGAGAAAGGACAGCTAAACTGCAGGGGAACAACAATTACCTGGGCAGCAGATTCCTACCACGCAACAGGAAACACCAAAAGACAACGGCGCATCCGTCACACTAAAGTGTCACATTCAGCTAAACTAGTACTTGAAAGTGAGGCAAAAGAAAGTTATCGTTAAAGATACAGAGCATAAAAGATCTTACCAGCTGTAGACTTTTGCTATAGGAACTTTTAAGAGATTGCTTCAGCAAGAAGAAATGTAATTTAAGGCCAGGTGCGGTGGCTCATGCCTGTAATCCCAGCACTTTGGAAGCCGAGGCCAGTGGATCACGAGGTAAGGGGTGGAGAATAGCCTGGCCAATACAGTGAAACCCTGTCTCAACTAAAAATGCAAAAAATTAGCCTGGTATGGTGGCAGCACCTGTAATCCCAGCTGCTCTCGGGGCTGAGGCAGAATTGCTTGAACCTGGGAGGCTGAGGTTGCAGTGAGCCAAGATCGTGCCACTGCACTCCAGCCCGGATGAAAGTGTGAGATTCCGTCTCAAAAACAAAAAGAAAAAAGAAAAAGAAAAGAGAAAGAAATGAATTTAAAACTTATTATTTTTTGTGCACTCTGTTTCTTTTGTATCCTGTTTTTGTTTCCCCAGAGAGAAAAAAGGACATAAAGAAGAAACACAGATACAAAATAAATAGCACAAAAAATGGATAGAATTTATTAGCATATTTTAACTCTTGACTGTTTATTTTAAAGTTACCTTTTATGTTAAAAAGATAAGGTAAAAATTACTTGGGTTAGTTTTTCTCTCCTTCAGTGTGATCATGTTATTCATTTGAAACACAGGTTCGTTTTTGTTTGTAATCTTTTTAAAAATTTGTTTTGCTTGTTTTAAGTACATATGTGAAAACAATATGGTTCTAAAATTCAGAATAGTTCTAAAGTTCAGAACTATTCAAAAAGCTTTACCCAAAGAAGCATCCCTCCCCCATCTCTTCTACCCTGTCTTTTCCACCCTGTTTCTACTCATCCTCTGTAGATAACCAATCTTTTGATTTCTGGTCTATCTTTTCTGTGTTTCTGTCTCCACAAATGAACAGACACACATGTATTTTCTTATTTCTTCTTCTTTCTTATACAAAGTGGTTACAATGGAGGCCACCTTAAATCATTAAATATTATTTAATAACTTTGAATCTCAAAAGGAGGAGTTTGAAATCTCAATCATTTTCTCCTGAGAAGTTCATTGTGGGCAGGTTGATTTATTTTGCAAATTTGCCAATCCTGGCTTCAAGAACATTCAAGTGCATTAACCAATGGGAATGTAGGGGAAGAGGGCTCCACCCATTA
Organism: Cacajao melanocephalus; assembly: GCA_963573385.1. Taxonomy (NCBI): domain Eukaryota; kingdom Metazoa; phylum Chordata; class Mammalia; order Primates; family Pitheciidae; genus Cacajao; species Cacajao melanocephalus. The sequence goes on along the minus strand of CAUYLG010053275.1, from coordinate 15,802 downwards.
CAGAGGGTAGGATGTGGCCTGATACTGGACAAAATGTTATTCGATGCTACTTTCAAAATGATGGGGGATGGGCCTCGATTTAGTCGGCTATTATGGTGACCTTTAAATAAATGAGATTCAAAGTGGCCTCATGTCTTTACTGCTTGAACAACAGCTTCCATGAAATAATATTCCTATCTGAGGTGGACCCATCATTCCATCTGGTCAAGGAAACATCTTTTTGAACAGAGATCCTGTAATCATCCTTACAAACTGCCCCTCAATATTGGATTGGATTAGCCAGATTTGAGGAACTCACTTTCTATGTCTTCATCTAAATTTAAAATGTTGAAAAAGCCAAAGGCAAGAGAAGACATTTATACCGCTTCACTGTAGACCTCCCTCAACGTGGGCTATGTAATCCATTAGTGAATATTCTGTAGCTATTGTTCTGCAACAAACCAGACAAGATCCTACTATATCACTATGCTTTTATTCTTGGCCCTATCTTCCCCAAGGTGTTGCACATTTTCTAGATAGTCTTAAATTAAGAGCAACTCTCGTCATACTCTTTTTGAGGGTTTAGTTATCAAGCAACAGCCTGACTAAGCCAATGCGTATTTCTCTTTTTGGGATTGGAAATGGAAACTAAGTTGATTGACCCAAAGGAACAAGAGGGAACATGCCGTTATATTTTAACTAGTGTGTAAAGAAGGCTCTTATGCAATTAACGATCTGGGTCTTTCTCTCCAGAGACGTTTGTTGTGCAGAAAATTGCTGTTGGGATGAAGCTTTGCAGCCTTGCAGTCCTTGTAGCCATTGTTCTCTTCTGTGAGCGGCATGTCTTCGCGTTTCAGAGGTAACCCGATAGAATCCTGGACTGTTTGGGCCACTCTCTTCACCTGCTTGCCTCATATCACATCAAGTCAGTGCACTGAGCTGGTGGTCAAAATTGTAAACTGTGAAGGCCAGATCTTTCAGAAACTTTCCAAGTTGCCCTGACAAATAAGTAGACTTTAGCACAACAGGTTCTCACTAAAGAGAGTGTCTTTTTTCTTTCCTGGCTCTGGTTTTATTAGTGGGAGAACCTGGGATGATATGCATATCCAGTGACCATGGAGATTCAAGAACTAAATCTTTTATAAAAGTAATTATTAGGCTGGGCCCGGTGGCTCACGCCTGTTATCCCAGCACTTTGGGAGGCCGAGGCAGGTGGATCACAAGGTCAGGAGTTTCAGACCAGCCTGGCCAACATAGTGAAACCCCGTCTCTACTAAAAATACAAAAAATAAGCCCCGTGTGGTGGTATGCGCCTGTAGTCCCAGCTACTCAGGAGGCTGAGGCGGGAAAATTGCTTGAACCCAGGAGGCAGAGGTTGCAGTGAGCTGAGACTACACTATTGCACTCCAGCTTGGGTAACACAGTGAGACTTCATCTCAAAAAAAAAAAAAAGACCAAGTAATTATTTATACTCTAACTTGATATATGATTTGTATTCTTCCTGTTTTCACAGAAAAAATATAGTAACTATGGATCATTTATTTTCTTCTTGTACATGGAACATAGGAGGAAGAAGAGGGTGAAAGTGGTAAATAGCAGGTTTGGGTCATGCATGATTATTTAGCATGGAATATGAAAGGAAGAATAGTTGTGTGATAAAGAACTAATATTTAATTCTTATTTTGCTTAGTAGATTCCCTTAGGATAAACTATCTAGAAGAACACAAATGAACTCATGCTATAGCATGTACAATGCATGGAATGAATAGTTCCAGGGTACATGTAATGTAATTTATTAAGTAGTCAATTTTTACGCTTTCAAACATTTATATTGTTTCCTTTGGAATTATCTTATTTTTCCCCCTTTGTTTGCTTCTATGATCCCTTTCTCCTCCAGTTATCTTTGAGACAAATCCCTCTCCTATGTTAGTGAATGACAAAGAAAGAAGAGACATGGGGCAAAGGATTATACCAGGGACAGGGAACATTCTACAAAAAAAAAAAAAATAATTCATAGTCATAAATAACCTTCGGACACCAGTTCAGAAAATAGATCTTGACTTGTGAGCCTGAAGCTGTGTTTGTTCGTGATCACTGAACTAATTATAGTTGATTGATCTTCTTTTGTTCGATATGATTGTTGAATGTCAAGCTACAAATTCTATCATAAAATAATGGTTGTTATTTAATAGACACGGTTGTCAAAATTGCTGCAATGATCGGTCACTTATGTCTCTCTCTGTATTTTATCAATGAATCAGATGGTCAGGATTTCTAAGGTTCTTGCTAGTTCTAATATTCCATAACTTGATGATTGGCTTCAATTAAGGCAAAAGAGAAGAGAAAAATTGGTATCAACATGTCCAACTTGGTTACGGTACACAGTGGCCGTAACATTGACAGTGAGGAGAAAGGGAGGAATCCTCTGCTTATGCAGTGCCTGTGTTTGTGACAGGCACTGGGCTAGTCACTTAGAAATGCTGTCTCTCTAAATGCATAAAATCCTGCACTCTAGGAACCTTTACCGACATTTTACAAAGGAGGAAACTGAGCCTCAGGAAGAATGCATCGTTTTCCTAAGATCAAACAGTAAGTGTAGAGCTTGGATTCAAACTCACTTTAGCCTCATTTCAACACTGTGCAATGCACAGCTTGCCTCTAAAAAATCTGGAAATTAGAAAGAGAGCCAGTTTGAAGGGAAGTCAGATTTAGTTACAGGGAGTTGGAGGCAACAGTTGGTTTGGAACTTAGCTTGGAAGAGAGGTTTGGGATTGGAGGTCCAGCTTCATGGTCCTCACCTACTAGCAGGTCTAATCACAGCCTCGGCATCAGACCAGCACAAGCATCATCAGCTGGCTGTTGCAGATGCTGGCGGGCACGTGGGCTCACTGCAGACCACCCTCTTGATCACTGAGTGACCCAAATTCTTGGATAGGATATCAATAGCAAAACACACCAAAAGCTTTAGCACACCTCTTCAAATGAGTATGTGTACAGCAGCTTACTGACACTAAATATAATGCAAATGAAAGAAATAGCCAAAAATAAAATAGTAAAAAAATGAGTGAGAAAATGTCTTCATGGGTGGGTTTTCTTACTATTTGTTGCTTCAGCTTATACTCTGAAATCTGACTGATACTTACAGTTGAAGAACAATCGAGAATGTGACTGCATTTTAACCAAAGAGTATCCCATTAAAAATATTTAATAGTTCTGTATACTGCGAGAGTTCCTTTGTAGGGGAGGGGAGGTAGGAGGACCTCAGTATTGTAGACAGATGCATATCTGGATCCTGGTTCCCATCCCTTCGCTAGAAACAACATTGCAAATTATTCTTTTTGTGAGTAAAAATAAATTTTTTTTTTTACCAAATGTTTCTAGGCTCTGCTTTTCCAGGAATGGCCTATTCCTGAAGCTAAAAAGGAAATCTAATTTCATTCAGAGCGACAGACTTTGATAAATTATTGCCAAGGGTGAGAATATAAACCCTTCTTTAAAAAAAAAGCTAACAGTCTGGCTTTTTCCTAAAGCTGTTGTTTCTGTTTTTGTTTTTGTCATGATCATTTTCCTAATAACAGTTTTTATTCATGCAGTCTCTTAGCGGCTGATTTGTAGGTTCATTTTGATAAATCTCATCAGTGAAATGCCCTGGAACAACAGCAACAACAAGTTTTAAAGGCATAAATATCATATTCCAAAGGGAAAGGCAGCCAGAAAATCATGACTCCATATTCATTTGCTTTTAAAAGCCAAACACTGTAAAGGGTAAAAGTAAAATGCTAGCAAGAATCTTGTAAACAGAGTCATTAATTGTATCGTTCAGTGATTACCTAAATGCAGCCTGCCAGGCCAGGCTATTTGGAAAGACGAAGTAAGAGAAAGTAGAAAGAAAAGAAGACTAGGAATCGGAGAGTTGGGGAGGGTTGAGGATAAAGGGCTTCTGAATTATTAATAGACCACAAGAAGTGCTCCTTCTGTTGACTTCACATACTATCTGGGTACCTGGAGACCAGTTTATTCTCTTTCACTTAGCTCCTACTGATGTATTGTTTTCATCTCAAAGAACAGGCCACCAGTGGCCTTCAAACACTGTAATGTGTAAAACAAAATCGCAGCCTTGGGCTATGTTCCATCTTCAGAGATATCTCGCCAGCTTTTTAAATTCAAAATAATCTTTCAGAATGATGACAAGGGTGAACCCTCTCCTGTAAACTATAGTAGGAAATACACCCCAATGAACATAATCACCTTCTCAGAAGGGAAGGAACAGAGGAAGTGTTGCATGGGTATTAAAAGCTCAGGATCTGGATTCGAGCCCCAGATCTGCTACTTATCACCCATGCAGCCTTGGGCAATTTGCTTGTCCCCTTTGAGTCTCCCTTTACTTTTTGTGTAAAGTGACCTGTTACTTCATTTGTGCTTGTACTTCTCATTCTGTTTTTGGTGCAAGGTTGTTCTTCTTTCTCAAGTGGTTATTGTATAAGTGCTATAACTATATCATTCAGAGATGCAATCAAAGCACAGCTTTATTTTTTGTCTCCCATGGCCCCATGACATTTTGCATAGTGGGGTTGTCTATCACTGCTCTTGCATGGAAAGTTAGAAAATGTCAAGGCTTTTTAGCCTCCCCTTAAGTGACAGTCCTTGGGTCCTGTTAAAAATACAAATAGCCTCAATTCAGAAATTAGAATGTCAGCTCCAAACAAGGGATTGTTCAAATATCTCAGCCTTTGTTCTTAAGAGAAAAACTTTAGGTAAATTAAATTTAGCAAAGTTTAATTGAACAAAAGCAATTTGCTAATCAAGTAGCCCTCAAAAATGAAAGAAGTTCATAGAGTTCTGCTCAGCAAGGTGGGCGGGCAGCACTTACAAACAGAAAATGGAAACGAGGTCCAGAAGCAGCTTGATTACTCACAGGTGAGCAGTTGTCTTTTTGGGGTGGGCTGATCAGTTGGCCACGTGGGATTGGCTGTAGCTTAGCTGCTGTGATAGCCTGGCTGAGACTCACCTCCTTAGTACAAAAAAAAACAACTCGTAAGTTAGGTTGCAGTTTGTTATGTAGAGACCCGCATTAGGAGGCACCCTCAAACCAAATTTAGTTTAATTTAACATTATTTATAGGAAAACAACTGCCCCACCTCTTCCACACACACTCCTCACTCTTTTTCTTGTTAGTCTTTTTCTGGAGTTCTAACTTCTTAGAGTTGTGTAAGTCATCTTTACCAGGGAAGTCTCTGGACCAGGACAGATGCCTGTCTAGGTGCTCACTTGAGACTCCATCCTTCACGCTTAGGAGTCTTGCTTCTACCTCTGGGCTCTTGCTGCTGAGAACCTTCCATCCCTTTAGGTGGCCCTACTGGACGGCATCTAACATGAACTGTTTCATTTCATTTTACTTACTACCGTCTAGCCAACTAGAGGCAGGTTTAGCTTTCTCAGGAGAAGCCAGGCGCCGTTATTGTATCTGTAAATTTGAGCAAACATCAACTTCTCTTGTTATCTCCTGGAACTCTCCCTACTAGGTTGAGGTAAAGGGAGTGCACCCCAAAACTTCATCCCTTAGGAGAGTAGTGACTTAAAGAACCATAACAACTTGCTCCAAAAAAAAAAACATTCACAAATCTGCTCCCTCTTTCCACTCTGACAGCTTTTATATAGCCTGTCTACAACTAAATAAGGGGAAGCAGCATCATGAAACCAGTTTCCAGAAATAGAGTGATCTGACTGACCCTCATACTGTTACCTAATTCTGTTGTGTTAGCACTTGGCTCAAATTCTGTATAGGAGTCCATTCACTACAAGTTGAACTTGGACATATCAATATATTTTATGGTGAATTTTTAACTTCACAATTTTGCTCCTCAATATTTCCTAACTTATTTTTTGCATTTCCTTAATTCTTTCTTCTTAAGAAAGAAGCCCATTTGGATAACATACCTTTTTACCTTCATATTTTCTTTCTTTCTTTCTCTGCTTGTTCACTCGTTGTACTTTTCTCCTCCTTTAATACATTAGGCTTTTAAAAAATTTAATACTGTTCACTCAGCATTTTTTGTTCATTATTTTCTTCCTTTTTTTTTTTTTTTTTTCCAGACCTAGTCACACTCTGTTGCCAGGCTGGAATCTAGGGGCATGATCTCGGCTTACTGTAACCTCCACCTCCTGGGTTCAAGCAATTCTTGTGCTTTAGCCTCCTGAGTAGCTGGGATTACAGGCGTGAGCTACCACACCAGGATAATTTTTGTATTTTTAATAGAGATGGGGTTTTACCATGTTGGCCAGGCTGGTCCTGAGCTCCTGACCTCAGGTGATCCACCCACCTCGGCCTCCCAAAGTGCTGGAATTACAGGTGTGAGCCACCATGCCCAGCCCATTATTTTCAACATAATAGATTCTCTACCGTACTGCCTTGTGAGTATTAAATAAGAATACCTGTAAAGCACTTAACACAATATCCAAGATAGTAAATATCAGTAAAAAAGAAGAAAAGTCCCCACAAACATCTTATCTTCTAGTCAACTCAAGACTTCCTCGGCATGAACCTGAAATTCAGCTTCTGTTTAGATAATGGAGAGCTGATTGCTTAATAAGGTGTCCTATCTCATTATTAGCTCAAATTGTTAGGAAGTTCACATTGAAATTACAGTGATTTAATGATATGAACCTCTACTTCTCTATACTTTACATGAAAAGGAAGCTTTGAGTTTGCCATTTCTTTTGTTAAAACTCCCCAAATCATGCCCAACCAACTTGTAAGTAAGGGTCACAATCTTGACCCCAGAATTTAATACCTTTAATAATCAGGTCCTACCTTGCCATTCATCCTGGCTTTATTTCCTGGTATATCTCTACATAGGCCTCATACTTCTGCCCACTTGGATCGCTTCCCCTTCCTTGAGCTCTGATTTTACTTTTCTACTTGTGCACCTGCACTTATGATGTTTCATCTCCAATTCATTTAGCAAAATTCTGCCTATGTTAGTCATATGCCATCTCATTCCCCCTTCGCCTATCGAATCCTACTATCTCAGAAGTCCAGCTCAGAATGTCTCCATTCTCTGACTACCTAAGCCAAAAATGATATCTGACTTTGCATCCCTGTAACAGAATATTTATACCACTTGTATTGCACTTCTAGTGTTTTATCTCACAGAATAGGCATTTGTATCGGTTGCAGGTAAGTTTCTCCAGGAAACAGACTCTGAGATGAAGATTTGCATGGAGGAAGTTTGCTGGAAAGTAGTCTGAGGATCAACATCTGTGGAGGAATGAAGGAAGGAGACTTGGGCAGAGGAGAAATTGAACTGAGATGCAGTCACAACTAAGGCCTCAGCTGTTCCTACAGGGAGCCTTGAGGCTGGATTGGCCTTATAAAGTTGTCCTGAACTGAGGCAAGCAGGCGTGCCTCTGTGACCCCTGATTATTAGTCACTGGGTGTGGATCCTACCTGGGAGGAGGCATCATGTTGGACAACGCAGCTGTCTTCAGGCAAGGGCAAGTCCTAGAAAGAGGCTCAGCTGAGAATGCCAGCTGCCAGCCCTCCCAGAAGCTGAGGAAACGAAGAAGCTGAGGAAATGAGAGTTCATTCCTGGATGGCGATCTAGGCAGCAAAACATGGGATACTACTACAGTCCAACTCTTTGCGTCACTGAGATCAACTTTCTTCATAAAATAAACTTTCAGATCAACTCTTCTGGGATTCTGCTTTGGTCTCTCTTCCTAAAGGAAACATACAGGAGGAACATCAGTGAAATAAACTACAACCTTCACAGCTATAGCTAGTCCTGAGACTGTAACCAATACTCATCATTCCTCTTCTCCCCTACCCATGCTGTTTCCCTCTCTTTCTTTGCTAGCAGCTGTGCTAATCTAGGTGGTTTACCTGGTGAGACAACCCAGACCTTCAACCCTCAAGGATCTGAGTGTTAGTCACTAGGACCTCTTAGGCCATGGCTGCTGCAGTTGTCTGTATACATCAAATTTGGACAAAGGAATATTACAGAATGCCTAAGTTAGATGCCAAACATATTCCTCCCTGCCACATTCAGTATGTAGGTACAGCCCTCAATGTCCTTCTGATTATTGGAGTCAATTACCCTTCCCACATGGTAACTCCTCTCCTTCCTGATAATCGATCAGCCTGTGGAAACTGAAATGCCTGGACAGCAACAGCAGCTTTCAGTTTAAAGGAACTCTTCCTATGCTCTCTAGAAACCAGAACTTTTAAAGGCACAGACTCTATATTTTTAGATTTAAAGTGCTAATTCTCCAAGTTGGTTACTTGGAGTGATGGTAAATGGAAACACTCCAACTTGGTTCCTGGGACCATGTATACTACCTAACAGGGACACAGCACCATATGAATATTGATTTAAAGCATATACTGGAGATGTTGCCTTCCAAGTTAGCACCTCAATTGATCCTTCAACAAACCATTTTTATTGCAGTATTGGGCTAGAAGCAACTAGGTATTGTGGTAGGTGAGAAGCTAAGTGGATTCCATGGTAATGGACCCATTTCTGCAACTCCCTTGTCGTAAAGTGGAGCCCATGATCTGATAGGATGTTGTGTGAGATCTTGTATCAGTAGGTCAAACACTCTGTAAGCCCTTGTATGGTGATGCTTGCCTGAGGCCCTGCAGGCAGGACAGACAAACCTATACCCAGAGTGGAAGAGGACAGATGCAGTCAACTTGCCACCAAGTGACTGGCTGGTCTCCTTGAGGAACGGTGCTGATTCAGGGGCTCAACTCTGGTCTTTGTTGCTAGCGAGTTAGACATGGGGCAGCAGCAGTAGCTTCATCAGCCTTGATGAGAGGAGCCCGTCTGCTGGACCCATGCATACTTCATCTCTGCCATCAGGCTATTCTGTTCACGTGCCCTTTGTGCCAGCATTGGAATGGCTGTTGACACAGGCTGAGTGACATCAACTGGCTGAGTCATTTTGTTTATGCAGTTAATGTCTATTCTGTTGTGGGTGTGCCTGGTTAGGTGTCAATATGTGGTATGAAGATCTTCACACTTTCTGCCTACTCCCATAGTTCTGTCCACATCCCGCTTTCTCCAATCTCTTTGTCTCCAATCTGTCAATATTTCTTCTTCCAGGTTCTTGGGGGGTTTTCCAGTCATGTCACTTGCCACTATCCATGAATTCCTGCATATCCTGACATTGGAAAACATCTTTTCCACACAAGGTATACGATAAGATGCAACACTGAAGCTCTGCCTACTTGGGAAGATTTCCCTCACTGCTCTCTTTCAGTCACCCCTGAGTGAGTCCATAGTGCATCCTCACTTTTTTTTTTTTTTTTTTTGAGACAGAGTCTCCCTCTGTCATCCAGGCTGGAATACAGTGGTGTGATCTCAGCTCGCTGCAACCTCTGCCTCCCGGGTTCGAGCGATTCTCCTGCCTCAGCCTCCTGAGTAGCTGGGATTATAGGCACCTGCCACCATGCCCGGCTAATTTTTTGTATTTTTAGTAGAGATGAGGTTTCACCATGTGGGCCAGGGCTGGTCTTGAACTCCTGACTTCAGGTGACCCACCTGCGTCGGCTTCCCAAAGTACTGGGATTACAGACATGAGCCACCGCACCTGGCCTACTTCATTTCTTACTTGCACCCATGCACTATCAGCTTGACCATCCACGTATCAGACTTCCTCTTCCTACTTGTGTCAGTTATGATCCTCTGAGAAGCAGACACCAAGATGAGATTAGCTGTGCAAGAGGTGTGCTGGGGAAAATGCCTGGGCACAAGAAATGGAGAGAGGGCTGGCGGAGGCTGGGAGAGCCATGAGACTGCAATGCAAGCCTAACCCCTGTGGAGAAGAGAGGAAAGGAAGGAAGGGGGTAGGGAACATCTCAGGTCGTAGTGCAGTTCTAAGAAAGTTTTGGCAAAGGCAATAAAGAGTCCTGGCTGGGTGCGGTGGCTCACGCCTGTAATCCCAGCACTTTGAGAGGCCAAGATGGGTGGATCAGCTGAGGTCAGGAGTTCCAGACAAGACTGACCAACATGGTGAAACTCTGTTTCTACTAAAAATACAAAAATTAGCCAGGCGTGGTGGTGAGCACCCATAATCTCAGCTACTCTGGAGGCTGAGGCAGGAAAATAGCTTGAACCCACTAGGCGGAGGTTGCAGTGAGCTGAGATCGTGCCATTGCACTCCAGCCTGGGTGATAAGAGTGAAACTTGTCTTAAAAAAAAAAAAAAAAGAGTCCTATAGCCAAAATCATGCATCAGAAGAGTTTCCAGTTTTGTAGAAAGAGCCTGCCTTAGTATCCCCACCATACTCAGTTATTAGCTGCAAGCAGCCAGTGGGAAATGTGGTATTAGCACTAACACAGGGACAGATTTCAGAGCCCAGGAGTTGGGGGCTTCTATCAAGTACACATCTTGCAGCTGGAGAGTGAGAAAGTTAATTAAAGCTGAGGTGAGACTGTAAATATATGCTGGTGTCTGTCCCAAGTGGGTGTTAACTGTTCTGATGCTTTTTCTGACTGGCATATCCAGCACAATAGCTGAATGCTACATGCCCGAGACTCTACCCCGGCAAAGATGCTACATCAAGCACTATGGCGGCCATTGAGATTCTTGCTTGGTCGAGTTTGATTGTTCGCTGCTGTTTTCGAGGATCCATCTGGTTTTTGTGGGATCCAGATGGCAACTTAAATGTGGATTTGATGGGATCTACCATCCCTGCATCTTTAGGTCTTTAAGGGTGGTACTGATATTTGTCATTTTCCCCCAAAGATGAATTTTTTCTTTTTAATTTTGGTATCTTGGCTGGGAGGTTGGGCAATGTCAGAGGTTTCCTTTTGGCTTTTCCCACTGTGACAGCTCTTGTCTTCCACTCAAGGGAACAATGTGGAGGTTCTGCCAACTACCTAGTATGTTCATGTCAGTTTTACATTTGGGAACCAGGAAAATAATCATGGGGGCATCCATTGACATGGTGGACCCCCTATGAGCTAGACTTAGGCTAGGACTCCAGATACCCAGGTTTCAAAATCAGCTTGGATATTGACCTTGCATCCAACAGACCTGAAAATGTTTCAGTATTATACTTTTCCCAGTGTGCAGACTTACCTGAGGAAATTTCCACAGGTCTCTTTGGGAAAGTCATGATCTTTATAGATTCTTTTTTTCATGCTGTTGTAGAGGCTTTCCTTGTGGGGACTTGACTCCTTCAGGCAAGAAATTCTGGGTCTAAGAACAGCTCAGATCTGGAAAAGGGCAATGCATTATGACTTTTGATTGGGATAGCTGTCCTCAGCCTCTCTCATTATCCATCCTTGATCTATTTTTATTGTAAAGATTGAGCAATCCTTTTGTTGGCTGCTCATCCATCTTGCCCCTAAGAACTTTGTATTCTCTTAACCAACTCCACAATCTTCCGAAGGTCATGGTTCTCTAGCTGCCACTCTGACCTTACTGCTCATTGTAATAATTTGCCCAACTTGTTACTGGTAATTAAGCCCTCTTGCCTGGCTTCTCTATATGGGGATCTTAACATCCCCATTTCTATCAGAGAGCTCAGTTCTGTAATGGCATGTCCTATAGCTAGCCCTCAGGATCTATTCCCACCTCCCCTCCTGACCTCCAAGCCAATAACTAGGGTAGTCACAATATAAGCTGGCTATGGAAGTGCTTGGCATGTTAACAGAGGAAAGGGACTATACCCCAAAGGAGGTGCACTCACCCATGCTACAGAATTTAACATTCTTGTAAGTTCCTTGGGAGGTGGTACAAACATGCTGCTAGGATGGTTTTTAAGGAAGCTTGGAGAAAGCATGGCCTGCCCCAAGTGAACTAGAAATGTCAGAGCACATGTGGCAGATGGTGAAAAAAGGGATGGAGCACACTAGAATAAAAATGCTATGTAAAGCTAGAAACCCCACTGGGTGACTATGCTCCTCTCAGAGCCCATTCTGTTTATAAAAACAAGAAGGAATGTGCTGGTGAGATGAGAGGGTTACCAGCATCACTGAGAAGCTTGGTAGTGGCTTTTTCACAGTCAAAGGAGATTTCTCTTTAAATTTCATTTTCTTGAATAAATACAAGAATAAGAGTTATTTTGGGTTTTAAAAGGAAATAATACAGAAAAGCATAACATTAGGGAGAAAAACACTGAAATTTCACCATTCTGGGAAAATATACACATTTTTGAGATCATTCTTTCATACATTTCTCTATGCAGTTACACATCCCTGTGTATAACTGTGCATTAGTTGAATGTCCTATCTCTTATTGGCACTAGAGAAGTCTTTCTTTTAAAAAGAATGTCGTTTGTTCCTCCCCAACCACTTACCCAATCCTTCAATTGCCATTTTCCACCCTCCAACTCACTGCTAACAATGTATTGCTTATTTGTGTATAACTCTCCTGCTTTTAACACATACAATTTTTCATCTTTCCAACTTGTTTTGTTCCAAAAATAAGATCATTATATAAAGTTCTCTACATCTTGCCTCTCTCCCTTAATATGTTATGTAAAGCCCCCAAGTCAACTGTTATAAATCAAACACATTATTTATAATGACTGAAAAGCATTCTAGAATGTGGAGACACCACCAACATTCAACAATTCTGTTACTGCTAAGAATTCATATGGTGTTTTGGTTTTGGTACTATGAATAATGCCGTAATAAATATCCTTGAATATATGTTTTTCATAACTGGTTTAATAGTTTATGCTAAAATTGTATCAGAGATTGAACATACAATTTGTCAATCTATGGTTTCTATGAGCTACTTTTCCCCTCTTCTGATGATCAAGTCTCCATAGGCTTATTGCGAGAATTCAGAATCTTTTACTCAAGATTTCCAAAATAAAACCAGCTTCCCTCCTTGTTAAAGTTATCCTTGCCGGGCGCAGTGGTTCACACCTGTAATCCCAGCATTTTGAGAGGCTGAGGTGGGTAGATTGCCCATCAGGGGTTCAAGACCAGCCTGGGTCACATGGTGAAACCTCGTCTCTAGTAAAAATACAAAAATTAACTGGGCCTGGTGGCGCGCACCTGTAATCCCAGCTACCTGGGAGGCCGAAGCAGGAAAATTGTTTGGACCTGGGAGGCGGAGGTTGCAGTGAGCTGAGATCGTGCCACTGTACTCCAGCCTGGGCGACAGAGCAAGACTTCATCTCAAAAACAAAAAAACAAATAAAGTTATCCTTATAAATCACAACTCAAATGTTACCTTTCTAACTCATAATTGCCTACAAGATGAAGTCCAAATTTCTCATCATGCATTCAAGACCTTCTCTAGGGGAGGACGAATATAATTTCCCACACTCATTTCTGTTTAGCTCCCATTCTTCTCTTGCTTTAACACCTGTATCCTATACTTGCCAACAATGAACAAGAGCCATTTTCCCAACAATGCCCTTTTCCTCTTGCTGTTGTGCTTTTACCCACTCTTAGACCTTCTTACGCACCCAGACATCCCTTCTATGAAGCCTTTGCTAATAACAACAAAAGGAAGTTATCATAACCTCTTTTGTGCTTCCTGAGCTCTTGGTACATGGTTTTCTTAAGTAAGATGCCTTATTTGAAATAGTCTTAGTTTACAGAAAAGTTGCCAATATAATACAACTGTATACCCCTCAGCCAGTATACCCTACTTTTAACATGTTATATTATCATGATATATTTTTAAAAACTGAGAAATCAACATTGTTATATTACTATTAACTAAACTCCAGAGTTTTTTTGGATTTCACCAGTTTTCACACTAATGCCCTTTTTCTGTTCCGTGGTCTAATCCAGGACACCATGTTGCATTTAGTCATCATGCTGCTGTTGTCTAAGGTCTTGAGTGCTGTTGTTCGATACATTTTGTCCAGATTTTTAATTATTTCATAAAGGAGGGTATAACTGGAAGCAAAGTCCAAGATTAGTTTCAAATAAAGCAAGAGGAAAGCATTTCTTTCTGATTTAAAATATATTCATCATCATATTTCAAGGGCAATATTTGTTTGAAAATAAAATAAAAATCTTGTTCAGTTAAAAAAAAGTTGGGGTCGGGGGCTCCCAGCTGGCAAATGCCACAACATAGCTTAATTTTAATTTAAATAAACTAGTTCTTGTGAGGTTACTCAGTGATATACTGGAAACCTAAGAATGCCATTGCCATTAATAAATTCCACAATTCCTCACCTCACTGCTCCCTTTCTCTCCTTAACCCTTACCTATAAAACTGGATGGAGAGCTGCAGATATGAGAACATTTACTAAGAAATTCTTCTTTTCTAAGTGGTTTGTGAAAATAAATTCATGTTGAGTCACATTAATCTATTTCCTTGGCTGTGTAAGAATCACTGAAACTTCCTCACAACCTTAGCAAGAGTTCTAAAGTAGAAAGAAATATGACAAAGCAAAGGTGAGAAAACAAACCAAATGTCTGCTTTTTAAACAATCTATTAATATTATTTACCACATTAAGAGATTAAGCCAGAAAACCCACATGCTCATCTTATAGAAAACATGTAAAATCCACACCCATTCATCACAAAAACTCATAACAAAGAGCAAGGAGTTTTTTTTTTAAGTGATAAAAGGCATCTACCAAAAATCTACAGCAAGCATTCTAATGGTAAAATGCTAGAAGGTTTTTCTTAAAAATTATGAATCATGCATTTTATCTCCACTTCTATTCAATGTTGTCCTGAAGTCCTAGGTAACACAGCAAGATAAGAAGGAAGGGGAAAGGGGCTCTATAAGCATTGAAATTAAGAAGCAGAATGTATTAAAAGTACATTAAGCACATTAAAAGTAATGGTGAAAACCGCAATTACTTTTGCACTAACCTAATAGTATTTGCAGATGTAATGATTACTTGCAAAGAGAAAAATCCCCCCAAATATCTACATTAAAATTATCAAAACTACCAAGGGAGCAGAATAGAAAATCAACTGCGAAAATCAATTTTATTTCTATATTTCAGCAAAAATGAGCTTAGAGATGACATGTTAAAAGTTATCATTTACTAGCGAAAAGGCAAATTTGTTAGAAAAAAAACATAATTTAAAAATGTGCAACATCTTTATGGATGGAATTATAAAATTTTTGGAAAGGCATTAAAGAATAGACAAATTTACTGTATTTACTGATAATGAGACTCAGAATCATGAGTATATCTGTTCTCTCCAAATTATCAATCTACTGATCCAACATATTCTAATGAAAATTCTATTTTTTTCATGAAACATAACAAGCTGACTTTTAAAAATTATATGAAACAGCAAAGGATCAAGGCAAGAGGCTTGTAAAACAAGAATTGGGCAGGGCAGAGGGAAGCAAGAGTTTGTTCTCTAAGATATTAGGATGTAATATGAAGCTATCATCACTAAGACGAGTAGTATAGGCTAAAGGGTAGACAAATAAATCAATAGAACATAATAGAGAACTAAAAAAATAGAGTACCTTATATTAGCAAGAGTAATCCCTGATTATGCTGCAATCACTAATAAACCCTGAAATAGCTTTACTTAATACAATAAAGGGTTAATTCTGTGTCCATCCATTTGGGCAGTTATAACAAAAAATACGTTAAATGGGGTAGCTTATATAGAACAGAAATTTATTGCTCACAATTCTGGAGGCTGGTAAGTTCAGGAAAAAGCACAAGCTAATTCTTGTGTCTGTGGAGGGACCACTTCCCCACAGAGAGGAATGTAAATTAGTACAGCCACTATGAAAAAATGTGTCCTGAGACTTTGCTGAAGTTGCTTATGAGCTTAAGGAGATTTGGGGCTCAAACGATGGGGTCTTGTAAATATACAATCATGTCATCTGCAAATAGAGACAATTTGACTTTCTCTTTTCCTAA